>JABCKH010007959.1:0-19303 GCA_018851285.1 Lyophyllum semitale | reverse complement strand
CATATCTGAGAGACTAGGTCAGCAGGACCATTGAATGACCGCTGAAAATGAGCAGCGACGCCGCCTCGGACACGCGCCAAACGCGCGCCTACAGGCCATTTCCGGGTCGGCCGGCTTTCAAGTTCCCACGCCAACATTATCCCCAGCCCTACAAGTCAAAGCCTACAGTTCTGGGGCGTCTGAACCTGCTGCTCTTGCCAGGTGAACATGTATGTATTTTTTTCCGGAGAATGAACATGTGGTGTTTCTGTCCCAAACATGTCTATCAGCCTCCAACGTGTACTGCGTGGATCCGTAACCTGTATGTATTCATAGATTGAACATGTCAATTTCTAACCTGACTTATGCCCCAGTATTTGTGCCATATTACAGCTCCTGACAATAAGGACCTCACTGTCACTAGCGATTGAGTCTTGTAGATAAAACTGCACCTTCATCGCGTACTAGATGATGGCATCATGCTCCTGGTGCGATCAGCCTCAGGGAGGCCCAGATGAAGTTTTGATGAGCGTTTGAGGGGAGACAGCTTTGGCGGGCCGACCTTGAATTGTCGAGATGGACTTTAGGCGATACGATAACCATAGACGCATGGCTTGATCTGGCGCCATTCGTGCAGGTGTGTAGCAGGGATTGGGATGCGTGGGTCGAATCGAGATGGACGCGATGTGTCTACAGCGTCAGACCATATAAGTAGCCTAGTTTCGAGAAGTGAAACGTTGGTCGAGGGAGCTGCTGGCAGGAGAGGGATGGCGCAGTGGTAGAGTCGGATTCGCGCCGGCCTCCATTCCGATCGGCCTCGACGTTGCTAGTTTCTCCGTTACGATGAAACCCAGATCCGAGAGCTCTGTCGATTCATGTCTAGATCCGCCGCGCGCAGTGGCTCGCACATGGAGCAGTATACGGGTGGAAAGTACACTGTGCATGACTCGCTGGAACCTGGGGGGTCTCATGATCATAGGCCTAAGAAGGACCGATGGGGAGGGGAACTCACGTGCTGAGGAGGTCGGCGTACTCAGTCTGCGGGAAGTGGAAAGGGGTGATAAGCTTCTGCGACGCAAGGTGTTGGAAGAAGCGAACGTACCGGGCCCGCGGCTAAAACCACGATGTTCGCAACTGAAATCACTGCACCGAGGGTTAGTCTCACGCACAAGCAGTTGTAAAAAACCAGGCACATACAGAACAGGGCGACGAAGTAGAACACGCCATCTCGGTATAGAGTAATAAACAAGGGGTTCCGAGAATGGCGGAAGCGCCCCAAACCGAGCCAGAGCGTCAGTATCACGATAACTGTCGAGAACAATGATCATAGCGCCATCTGTAAATGGAAAATGACTGACGTACCTATTTCGTAGATTGTAACTAGCACATAGTCGGCATATATTATGTTGCTGCCCTCGATTAGAAAACAACCCACGAGGGTTGGAATTGGTGACTGGCCGTCTGGAAAACGCGAACTTATCAGAACGACTTCAGAGCCAGGAGGGATACTTACATTTCAGGGAGCGCACGACATACACTACAATGATAATAACTGGAATGTGTGCGGCCTAATAGGCAGATCGGCTGGCGGATCACAGCGCTTGGCGAATTTCTCACCGTGTACAACGAAAGCAGAAATATGAGCAGCTTCCGATTATTTCCCCATAATGCATATGTTCGGAGGACCAAGATCGCTGAAGTCCGTCAATCCACGCTGCGTCAACGATGAGTTAAGGATATACGAACCTTCCGACATTGCTATTCCAAACACTACAACTGCTATTCAGAGACACGGGTTAAGACATAGCTCAGCAACTCATTTGACGATACTTGCTAGCGAACACGGTATAAAGCTGCTTGCATGTCTGCGGGGAGCCAGCTTAGCCCTTGAAAGCATGGTGAAATAAATTCATTACAACTTGCCTGATACGCGACATTTGGCATCAAGGTGTCTTGAACGAAATGAGCACGAGTATGTGTAAAGGGGGTTCAGAGCACGCACAATAGAGTTGAATAGGCACATCGATAAACGCAGTGTATCGAGCGAGAACGAATAGGACGTTTCCTATCCCCCATTGGGCTTGCCATATGTATTCCACCTGGTATGACCCCGGTTATAAAGCGAATGTTCGATGAGAGGAGGATTTGACATGCCTCCATCGGAAAAGTCTGAAAGTAGTCCTGAACCTGATAATGAAGTCATTAGCATTGGTCACCATCAAGAAATAGCTAGTTCTCACCAAAATGGTAAAGCTAACGACTAGGAGAAATCACAGAGTGAACTCAGTCCAAGTTGATTGTACCGTCCGATGCTCACCGTTTGCATACTGTGTAGTTGTTTTCCATAATTAGCGACTGAGATCAACATAGTTTGTTGTGCACTGACCTTGACCGCCTGGAGGAGTTCTGCAGAAGCTGCGAGCGAGAGCAGGTTTAATGACATGATGCACGCAGGGGAAAAAATGAATTTCTGAGTTGCAAACATTCGCAGACTTTATCCAGGACTAAGATCAACAGAATCAATCAAGAATCGCCAGAGGAAAGCAAGGATGCTATGGCGGCTGATGCGGTCGGTCAGAGACTCAGAAGTGAAGACGGGCCATATCAAAATTGTCGGTCATCATCCGAGGTTGCGTCACATTAACGGATAACGTCCAACCTACACAGCCAACCTGATCGCGAAAATCATATCCCATCACAATCTCTGATATCGACATCAACAGAAAACAGTGCGCGGAAGATTTGCCCACCTTATGTTGACATCCCTATTTTTCATTATTTGCTGCAAAGTGTCGAGCTCAACGTCTGGAACAGTAGGCAAGATGTCGATGACGACGGGGCCAAGCGCAGCCTCCGCTGGTTGGCTGACTGCACGGAGAATGCCGAGCTTCAACTGGCAAGCGCACGTGTGATCTCGTATTTACATTTTATTTCTGAAAAAAAGAAACCAAGTGGTGCCACTGGTCAAGGTTTTCCGAAAAGGTTAGTACTATAGAACGCAACAAGCAGCTACGATGATACAATGATAGATGCGACGAGGCGGCCCCAGAAGCACGGTCGTCGAGTCCCCCTCACTGACATCCTCATCCCTCTGACCTGTGCTCCTCCACCGCCGCTGCAGAATTGACCGGACCTGAACAATAGATGCGGAACTAGGACTTGGACGGACAGCCTTTTGATGTCCGATCACAGCTGTTTTCAAGAGATCCGAACAAGTCGGCTGTGTAGGCCGATCTGTCTGGTGAACCCTCGGGTATCAACAACAAAATAGACTTGATCTGGCGTGATTCAGGCGCAGTGAATGTGAGATCCGTCCTCTTCCTCGGATGTGTGCGGGGGATTGTGATACATGTATCGAATTGAGATGCGTGTGATGCGTCTATGGAGTCGGGCCCTATAAGTAGCCTGGTTTCGAGTACGAAGTGGAACGTTGGTCGAAGGAGCTGCTGGTAAGAGGAGGGCGCATTGTGTAAACTGCCAAGGGGTGAGGGTCGGATTCTCGTAGGCTCCTTCCTCCATTCCATTGCGGAGTTGACGTTGCTGGCTTCTTTTCTTCAAATCGCATATTCGAGAGCTCTGTCGCTTCGCGTCTATAGCCGCCGCGCGCACTAGCTCGCATGTGGAGCAAGATACGGGTGGAGAGTACGCTGTGCATGACTCGCTGGAACCTGGAGGGTGTCACGATCATTGGCTTTCCTATGTAAAGAAGGACAGAGGGGGAGGGGAACTCACGTGCTGAGGAGGTCGGAATACTCAGGCTGGGGGAAGGGTTGATAAGCTTCTGTGATAGAAGATGTTGAAAATAGCAACGTACCGACCGCGCGGCTAAAATAACGATGTTTGCACTTGAAACCACTGTACCGTGGGTTAGTCTCACTGAAGAGTGGTGTGAAAGGCCAGGCACATACAGAACAGGGAGACGAAGTAGAACACTCCATCTCGGTATAGAGTTACGAACAGTGGGTTTCGAGAATGGCGGAAGCGCCCCAAGCCGACCCAGAGCGTGAGTATCACGGCGACTGTCGAGAAGAACAATTAGAGCGCCATTCTTGAATGGAAAAGTGATTGGGACGTACCTATTTCGCCCATCGTTACAAGGGTAAAGGCGACATATATTTTGTTGCTGCCCGCGATTGGGAAACAGCCCACGAGGGTTGGAAGTGGTGACTGACCGTCTGAAAAGCCGAACTGATTTAGAATAACGGAGGAGCCGGGAGGGAATGGCTTACATTCCAGAGAGCGCAAGACGTACACTATAATGACAGTAACTGCAATATATGCCGCCTAATATGTAAATTAGCTGGTAAATCACAAAGCGTTTGGTGAGTTTCTCACCGTGTACAAAGAAAGCAGAAATATGAGCAGCTTCCGATTATTTCCCCATAACGCATATGTTCGGAGGACCAAGATCGCTGGAGTCCGTCAATCCACGCTGCGTTAACAATGAGCTAAGGATAGACGAACCTTCCGACATTGCTATTCCAAACGCTCCAACCGCTATTCAGAACAACTAGTTAAGACATATCTCAGCAAACCGAGTTGACGACACTTACCAGTGGCCACGGAATAAATATGCTTGCATGTCTGCAGGGTTGTTGGCTCAGTCTTCGAGAGCGTGACGAAAATTCATTGACAACTTGCCTGAGCCGCGACATTCGGCATTAGAGTGTCTGGAACGAACGAACGATGAGAACGAGTAGGTTGTAAAAGTGGGTTAAGAACACGCACAATAAAGTTGTAGAGGCACATCGATAAACGCGCTGTATCGAGTGAGAAGGAATAGGACTTTTCCAATCCCTAGTTGGGCTTGCCATATGTATTCCACCTGTTATTATGATCCAGGTTATAAAGCGAGAGTGGGTGGGAGGAACGTTCGACATGCCTCCATCGGAAGGGTTTGAAAGTAGTCTTGAACCTGAGAGTGAAGTGTTCGTAGTTAGCGTTGGTCGTCATGAAGAGATAACGAGTTCTACCAAGAGGGTAAAACTGGCGACTAGGAGAAACCAGAGATTGAGCTTAGTCCAAATTAATCGTGCCATCCAATGCTCACCGTTTGCATACTGCGTAGTTGTTCTCCTTAATCAGTGACTGAGATCAACATATTTTCATGGACACCGACCTTGACCGCCTGGAGGAGCTCCGCAGAAGCTGCGAGCGAGAGCATGTCTAACGACATGACGCACGCAAGGTGAAAGAAGGCGTAATGTTTCTGAGTAGCAAAGATTACTTAGCAGACTTTATCCGGGACTCAGATCAGCAGATTCAATCTAGGATCGCCATAAGACTCAGATCAACGATGCTGCGGCGGCAGATGCGGTCTGGTCGGTTGGTCAGAGACTCAGAGTAGGTGAAGGCGGTTATTGACAGCTTTCACGGAGGCCAAAATGGCGGTAATCCATCCGTTGCGTCACCCAGGCCATCAACCACTATCAACCATCAACGGATAAACACCCGAACCCACCTACAACCTGTCTGGTCACTGGTGAGCGCTTGAGCGTCGGGTACCTGAGTATGATCAACATCAGACACTCCGCGGCGAATGTCTATTTTGGTTGATGCGCTGAGCCTATCGTTCCGTGGCTGGAAATCCTGTCATGTCCGTTATTTTCAGCCATCGAAATGACATAACGAGGGACTTAAGTACAGATACAGCAACTTGTACCCAGCATTGCGTCCTAAATTGCACGTTTCTTCATGGTGGTAGGGGTGGAAATGATGGCATCTCCGTGCTTCCCCCGCTAACAGCCCCCTTTCGCGACGCATTGCCGAACGCGAAACGCGGGGTAAGGTTCGTAAATACCATCCTGTACTATCACAGTACTAGGTCACTCCATTGATCGAAGGAATAGTATAAACATTAAAGTACTTACCACCCGGAGCGTATGGCGGCAACTGCAACGAATAACACCGGCCAATTGCAGTACGAATGTTTTCTGAGCAAAAGAAAAATTGCTCTACGTATTTCGATTGTACTTCGACGAGAACTGCCCGTGATCCGTCATCCTGAGACTCCAGATGCTCTGATATCTTGCCTCTGGATATTTTCAGCGGTCCCTGCGGCGAGGGTTTGACGTTGGCGGGCTGGACCGAATGCATCGGGACCTTCTGGCGGGGGTCAACTACACATCACTAATCGCTCGGAATCTTGAAGATCCGGGCTGCGGGGGATAGGATAGTCGCCGTGATTCGGGCGAAGCGAATGTTACATCTGTCCCTGGATCGAATTGAGACGGGCGTGATGCGCCTATGGGGTCGAACCCAAAAGCAGCTTGGTTTCGAGGATGGAGAGGGTCGAGGGAGCTGCTGGCAGGAGAAGGCGGGCACGGCGCAGTGTGTAACTTGAACCGGGCAAGCGGTGAGTTCTCGCAGGATCCTTCCTCCATTCCCATCAGGGAGTGGACGTTTCCGGCTCCTTCGCTTCGCTGAATTGAATATCCGAGACGACTTCGGAGAGCTCTGTCATTTCGCGTACATAGCCGTCGCGCGCAGTGGCTCGTACGTGGAGCAGGATCCGGGTGGAGAATACGCTGTGCATGATTCGCTGGAACCTGGGTTCATGGTTGTAAGCCTTCCGAGTTATAAAAAAAAACAAATAGCGTGGGGGAACTCACGTGCCGAGGAGGTCGGCGTACTCAGGCTGAGGAAGAGGTAATAAGCTTCGTTTATGCAAGGTGTTATAGAAGGCAACGTACTGGGCCCGCGGCCGAAACACCGACGTTACCAACTGAAATAACTGCACCAAGGGTTAGTCTCATTCACGAGTAGCGTGAAAACTCGGGGGCACATACAGAACAAGGAGATAAAGTAGAACGCTCCATCTCGGTATAGAGTGATGATTAGCGGATTTCGAGAATGGCGGAAGCGCCCTACGCCGCTCCAGAGTGTGAGGATCACAACGACTGTTCCAGAACAACGAACGATCAGAGCGCCGTTTTTTGTAACGAAAATGAAGATGGTGACATACCCGTTTCGATCACCATAACCAGTGCGAAGTCAGCGAATATTATGTTGCTGCCGCCTGTCGGGTAACAACCCACGAGGGTTGGAATTGGTGGCTCACCGTCTGGAAAACACGAGCTGATTAAAATGATTTCAGAGCGAAGAGGAATGCTTACAGCTCAAAGAACGCAAGAAATGCACTAGAATAACGATAACAGGGATGCAGACAGCCTGGTAGATAGTTCAGCGGGCGGATCATAGAACACTTGGCGAGTTCCTCACCGTGTATAAGCAAAGTAGAGATACGAGCACATTCCGGTTGTTTTCCCATAATGCATAAGTTCGGAGGATCAAGATCGCTAGAGTCTGTTAATCCCGCAGCGTTAACGATGGGTCGAGGATATCCAAACCTTCCGACATTCCCATTCCGAACGCTGCCACCCCTGTTCAGAGAACGCTAGTTAAGACATATCTCAGCAACTGATTCAAGAACACTTGCAAGCGGATACGGAATAGAGCGATTTGCATGTCTGGGGGGGTCGGCTTAGTCCTCGAGAGCGTGACGAAACCTATTGTAACTTGCCTGATACGCGACATTCGGCGTTAGGGTGTCTTGAACGAACGATGAGCACGAACAGGTGTAAAAATGGTCCGGGACACGCACAATAGAGTTGTAAAGGCACATCGATAAACGTGCTGTATCGAGCAAGAAGGAATAGGACTTTCCCTATCCCCCATTGGGATTTCCATATGTATTCCACCTGTGATGGCCCCGGTTATACAGCGAGCTTTCGGTGAGGAAGATTCGACGTACCTCCATCGGAAGGGTCAGAAAGTAGTCATGAACCTGATAGTGAGGTCTTGGTAACTAGTTTTGGTCGGCAACAAAAGATTGCTAGTTCTCACCAAAATGGCAAAGCTGGCGACTACGAGCAACCGCAGAGTGAGCTCAGTTCAAGATCAAGATCGTGCCGTCCGATGCTCACCGTTTGCGTACTGCGTAGTCGTTTTAACATAATCAGTAATTGATCAACGTGGTTCAATGGGCACTGACCTTGACCGCCTGGAGGAGCTCCGCAGAAGCTTCCAGCGAGAGTATGCCCAATGTCATGACGCACGCGGGGCCAAAGAAAGCGAAGTGTGTTTGCTATGAGTTGGTTATGCCAGTTGAGCTCGTTCGCACGGCCATTCGCCTATCTCTACCCGGACCGCCAGCGGGACGCGGCGGCTGTCAGGCTGGTTACTGGTATAATTAATTCTTCGGCCAAAGTCGGGAAGGTCATTGAAATTCCGTCATTTTCGGTCATTGTTCGTCTTTTCTCAAACTTTTGGCTAGAACGTTGTAGTAGTAGTAAATCACGGTGAGACTGGGTGAGATGAGGTTGCTTTGCGGTGCAGGGTACCAAATCGTGAAATTCACCTTTTGACAACGAGTGAGTCCTAATTAATGGACCCTTGATGGCGCCTGAACTGAACGATCAACACTTTCACATGATCAGGATACTTACGTGCACAGCAGCGGGGAACAACGGGATGGTTGTGAAGGAGTGCCGAAACCCTGTAACGTTAAGCCTGACAGGAGGAGGAGGATAGTGAGCACGATGCACAAGCTTCGGTAAGTTGGGTTGGACGAGAGACAGCGTTGGCGCTTGTTTGGCGGGCCGACCCGAAAGCATCATTCATTGGGCCCATCAGTCCTAGTGCCTACGACAGACGGACGCGATCATGTCCTCGTTCTCGCCATAATAACCACTTTCTTCTTATCCAAGATGTTTTTCTCATCCAAGTGGAATCCACAGGGCCTCGTACGTTCTCCATTTATCTGTCCGAAGTTGGGCTCACAATTATGACCAAATACCAGCATGCATATGTCACCGGCGGAAGCACAGGGCTCGGGCTCTCTCTAGCCATCCTACTGACGCAGAAGGGAGCCCACGTCTCAATTGTTGCCCGAAACCAAGAAAAACTGGATACCGCGCTTGCCCGACTCGAGGTATGTGTCGCTACCATCATGCTCTAAAAATCCCTCAACCAAGCTAACTCGCCACAGAAATTCCGCCAAAGTCCAGAACAACTACTCAAAGCACACTCCTTCTCTCTGAACACCGCAAAAGACTCTTCCGACGCCCTGCGCGCGGTATGCGTCCCCCACGGCGGACAAGCGCCCGACGCCGTGTTCGCATGTGTGGGAGCCTCGAAGCCCATGTTCTTTGTGGAAATGGAGGAGCAGGATTTGACTGAGGGTATGACGACGGGGTACTGGGTTCAGGCTTGGACGGCATTTGTAAGTTTGTTTTGTTTCATTGTGAACAACCTTTGGACCCTTGGTCATTCTCACCCCACCCCCGCGATAGGCCGCAGCGAAGCAGATGGCTCGAGAACAACGCAGGGGAAAGATCGTCTTTGTATCGTCTACGCTCGGATACATGTCCTTCCTCGGTTGGGCTTCATATTCGCCTGCGAAACATGCCTTACGAGGTATTACACGACTTTTTTGTTTTGATCTCCCAAACATTTGTTGACCTAAACCCTTGGTAGGTCTTGCCGACACCCTGCAGTCTGAGCTCATGTTGTACGACATCGACGTTCACATATTTTTTCCGCCGACGATGTTCACACCTAGTTACGATGTGGAGAATCAAACGAAGCCAAAGATTGTCCGCGAAATCGAGAGTACAGATGATGGACTCACCGCCGACCAGGCCGCTCTTGCGCTTTACAAAGGTGTGTCGCGCCTTATTTCTCTTACTCACATCGAAACATGGAACACTGACTGACATATATTTTCAGGTGTTGAGAGTGGACAGGCACACATAACAGGCGACCTCATCACCAGTCTCTTCCGCTCTTCGACCCGAGGCGCCGCTCCGCGGAATAGCTGGATCGTCGACGGCTTATACGACTTCGTTGCTTATGTGCGTTCAATCTCCACTTCTTTTTGCTGCGGAACCTTCGCTCAACCCTGTCTAGATCGCCACCCCCGTTTGGCGGTCATCGGTCGACAAGAAGGTAGTGAAGCATCGGGAGGAGCATCACGAGTATCTGCGTAGTAAGGGATTCTTCGGGTAAAGCTATAGGACCCTTTATGGGCTGAGGGTGCTATGATACTTATGATCTTTATAACTCTCCCCATGGGTATTGGCGATACAGACGTTCTTCTTCTGGGTCTTTTCTCTGCATGTCAAGACTGGGAATGACAGGAAACGAGAATCATTGTGATTGTGCACATAAATACAAACGATGTGAGCACAGGAGCAGTATACAAGGTGAGGGCTTTTCATACAATATCTAAATAAACAGAGACGAAATGATTCACAGCTGCTCAACAAAAGCCAGAACTTTTGACGCGCCATCTTCCCACTGAATATCATTCTGAATCTGGTGACCAGCCCCCTCGATCACCACAAAGTCGATAACCCTACTAGGGCGCTCTGCATCATCCGCACCTGCGGGTCCAAGACCTACCTGCAACTGCCTACGCCTAACAAGCGCCCCAAACCCAGATCTATACTGCTCTGCCATCCGCCTCATCATCACGACGCCCATCAGGGTGTCCTTGTCCCCCGAAACCACCAGCACACGAGCCTCGCGCGCGGGACCCCACCCGAGAATGTTGCGTAGGACGTTCTGCACGTCGACGAAGGGCAGCGTCATGCCCAGGGACCAGAGAACGCTCTCGTACTCGGGCATATTCGGCTCGAACTCTTTGACGCTGTCCACTGGGCACTCGGGGGAGAAGAACGCACGATGGACCAGCGTGGTGGATGAGAGTGGCGAGCGGGGATGCCCAAAGTCCCGGAGGAACATGCGGGGGACGAAAAGCGGATCTAGCAGTGTCCAGTTCAATTGGACGCCGTAGCTGTTTCAGAGTTATTATATATGGGCACTTAGTGCAGTAGGAATTGGATGCGCCAAAACGACGGCGGACGTACCCTCCGAAGTTCGGGAACGCTGCCATCAGCACCAAGCCGCCGACTTGACCGAGGCCATGGCTGAGGAAATACTGCACCAGTCCTCCACCGGCAGAATGACCTACGAGCACGATATCCGTTGGATCAACGTCCCCACCACGCTGACCCGCCTCGAAGCCCTGCACAAAATTAAGGACATAACCCAGATCCTGGGCCATAGACGCTATCCCTGTGGCGCAAACCATCCTCAGAAAGCCGGGGTTCCACGAGGCGCCATGGCCCCTGAGCGAGGCTGCGTAGCACGGGTAGCCATGCGTCTGCGAGAAGAAGAGAAGGAATTGGATCCAGACTGCGGCAGAGCCGAACCCGCCATGCTGGAAAATAAGCGCCTTCTTTCGGGGCTGGACGGGAGCGCCGGGAGGGGGCTGGGCTATGAGAAGTTCTAAGGTACCGTTTGGAGTGCGTATAGAGGTACGGTGGATGGATGAGGGCAAGGGTGCCTCGGTGATGGGGGGAGTTCTCCAGGAAAGTTGGTGTCGGTCTGACATGTCGTGATATCTTGGTCGCTAGTTCTATAAAAAGACTCGCCGGTGATATTTCGGTCACGGACAAATGTTTCAAAACAACGCGTCGACGCGTTTGGACAAAATTTGCCTGATGTCCGTCGAAGAGTAATTCGAGGGTTTAACAGGATTCGGTAATTGTGTGTAACAAACTAAATATGCATTCTTCTGCCAAGTGTTTGTACAAACTCTGAAGTCAGACTAGCTGCGATTCGGTAACAGTTGGTCGGTATAGAGGAGCGGGCGCTCTAATTACGTTCCATGAACGAATCTATCGTTTAAGAAAGTAGCGGGGTCCAACGTGCTTCGTTGGTAATCCAAGGTAGCGCTGGTTCGCTGTGCAGCGGCGCGGACATGGAGCATAATGCGGGTTGAGAGAACGCTATGCATAACTCTCTGGAACCTAAATCACATAGATGTAAGAAGTCAGTTTTTCGATTACTCGGGAAAAATATCGGCACAAAAACGGACGTATTGAGCAGATCGACGTATTCAGGCTGGTGGAAAGAAAACGAAGGTCAAGATAATCGATAAGAAAGCGGTTATTATAAGGCAGGCATACCGGGCCAGCAACCAGAACGATAATATTTCCGGTGGAAATCACTTATGCTGAGTTAGTGAAAAGGAATATTTTCAACAACCACTCTGCCACTCACAGACCACGTAAACAAAAAAGAAGATTCCGTCGCGATAGAGTGTGTACACTAGATGATTCTGAGAATGCCGGAACCGCTTTATGCCGATCCACAGGCTTAAGGACATGATAACTACAAAAGCTCATCAGCGAAGTTGTACATGATCGGTTAAGGACTCACTTGTTTCCAGTAGCATCAGCAAGACAAAATCCGCAAATAGGATTATACTTCCTTCAGTAGGATAGCACCCGATGACTGTAGGAAGTGGTGGCTCGCCGTCTGTAGATCACTTGGTGAGTAGAGTATGTAAATCACGATAAGACGTGCCTACATCTCAACGAGCGTAGGAATAAAACTAATATAATGATAACTGGTATATAGATGACCTAACACACCGTCATGAGCGGTAACCTACAGTGATTCGAGTACGGCTTACAGTCAGAAAGCTCCCTAAAAAGATCAGAAGGTTGCGATTATTTCCCCAAAGAGCATAGGTACGAAGTATCATTATCGCTACATAACAAAGTGGGTTATAAGTACTGATGATTCTAAGTGAAGGACGAACCTTCTGCAACTCCTATCCCAAATGCCGTCGAGTCTAATTCGCCGATATTCAATCAGCTATGCAAATTTGTCGTGCAGAAGCAGACGCACAAGAAGACACTGCATAGACGTGATAACATGTCTGTAAACTAACGTTCAGCCAATTGAACTGGAAGGGGTTATCATGATTGAGCCCACTGACCTCATGTGAAATATTAGAAGCAAGAGCGTCTGTCAAACAGCTTGAAAGTAACGAAGATTGAAGAGTCTCTGAATTATACGCACAATACAGCACGAGCGGCACATCGAAAAAAGCCGTATATCGCGCGAGGAGGAACAGCATTTTGCCAATGTTCCAGTTCGACTTCCATATGAGCTCGACCTACGCACGTCCCCGTAAGTCACTGTTGAGGGTCGAGCCTCGAGCTTCGATCGCACCTCCATGGTGAATGTTTGAAGGTAATCAAAGACCTTGTACGCACTGTTAACAGCGAACCTCGGTTTATTGAATGAGATTGTTTAAGACATACCAGAACCGCACCGCTGGCAACTAGGATGATACGTCTCGTCAACCTATCTTGCTCGACGAATACAATGAAACACGGGAGGACGACTTACCGTTTATATACTGGAAAAACAACTGTCAGCCAGGCTTTACTGTAGTTCAAAGGAGACGGACTCGCCTTCACGGTTTGTAAAAGCGATGCAGAGGCCATCAACGAGGGGGGATCCATGCTAGAGCTATGGAAAGGAGAGTAGTAAGGACCGGGCACTGTCGGACATGGGGAGTTACAGTAGATGTACTGTATCTCAGGTGCAGCGGCTTGGTGAGACGTCCTGCAAGATACCGTAAATGACTGGATCATAGTATCAATCATGGATGTCGCAACATCAATATCTTTCGGGACATGCTCGAGCTTGTTCGAGGCCGAACGTTGGATGAGAATGGTCATGCGACATCCATGAACCCGGTCTACCCCAGAGAGTCTGGACCGTAATATAAGCTTGACAAATCTGGGTAGAAGGGCTCCGGGTGTGGAGATAGCGTAGACTAAGATACCCGAGGATCGTGTCTAGGTCGAACTAGAAGGACAAGACCGCGCGGGTTCGACACGGCATAGGCCACAAATGTTCAGAGCATTTCCTGAGGGAAGAGGGGGCGTAGGAAGCGGAGCCCAGGTTATCCATAGATAGAAAACTATTGTACCAAGATCTGAAGTACAGGTGTTGTCAATGTGTCCTTTGACGGCGGACGCTGCCAACGCTAACTGTCCATTTTTGCTGTTGGGCCTTGGCAGTTGCTTGAATGAGTGAGTGAATGGATTGATAGATGGTGGTGCCGCTGCCTGAGGTGGAACGAATTGACATACGTATCGTATTGGCCACAAGCTCATAAGGTGACAGGTACTCTCGCTATTCGACGCTGAGATATGAATGAGGTGTTTGTGGAGAGTCGGCCCGGGCGAGCGTTGATTGAAATTGTCGCGTCTTGACAGAAAGTCGGGCCCGGATCAAAAAAGAATAAGGATACAATGGTCGACCGCGAAGCACGACTTGTCTACCAAGTCTACTTACTATCCAGAAGCTCGTATGGTTTGAAAGGATAAGGGGGATGGAGGCGGTATCGTAGAGGTCGTAAAATTCGCGTGAGTGAGTGACAGACAAGGGAATGTGAATGCTACTAATACGTGAAAGATGGTTGGTTGGATGATGGGATGCTGAATACAAGGTAATTATGAAGAGGGTGAGGAATAATGCAATGTAAACGATGCTCAGAAGATCTGATAAGAACCGGGTCGGAGGGGGCTACCGCCTGGCGACGCGTTTCCGTTCCCGCCCTCCCTCTTCCTCCACGTCCATCGCGTCCGAGGCAGTCTGAGTCAGACCGAGATTCTGATTCTGGGCCTGCTGGTGAGCCGTGTTTCTCGAGCTCCGCGTCCGCCTCCTACTCGACACGGCGCCGGACCCGTGGTTTCCGCCGTTGGCGGAGTTAACGCCACCAGTAGAAGGATGGGGCGCGGAAGAGCTGCCGATGGCAACTGGGGATGCCGATGAGTCGAGCATCATCATCATCGCGTGCCGACGCTTTGCACCAGCTGCGATGGGGATCGAGATGTCGGAAAATGAGGTCGAGGAAGGGGACACGGGGGATAGACCGTCGTTGATGAAGTCGATATTGCCTGCAGCTGCGGTGGTGTATGAGGCTGCGAGCTCGCCCTTTCCAGATGCTCGATGCCGTATGGGTCGTTGAATGGGCCTGAGGGTGCTAGGTGGTGGTGGGGAAGGAGATGAAGGCTCAGAGGGTAGTCGGTTGGGGGGTTGGGATGAACGAGGTGAATTAGGTGTCGGCAGAGATGCAGGCTATAAGAGACAACAGAAAGTCAGAATTGTTCGAACGACAATCAGAGTAACGACATACCTGGTCTTTCGGGCGTGATGTTGATGCACTTGCCACTTTGACGACCTTGTTGTCAGGCTTCGGTGGTGCCGTAGCTGTGGCCGGCGGCTTGGACCGCCCCCCTTCCTTCTCTTTCTCTCTTTCCTCCTCTTCGTCCTCCTCCTCCTCTCTAGACTTGATAGCCTCTAACCTAGCCTCTGTCCAATCCATAATTCGACCGATGGTCATGCCACCTTCCTCCGGGTGAGAAGATGCCGCGCCATTAAGCGACACACCCTGTTGTATCATCGTTAATAGATCCTGACAAGCAACCGCATATCCAGCGTTGTAGGCTCGTTTCGAGTTCTTTCTAGAGGAACGGTACAGAGTCGTGATGCTCAGAGCGGCGGCTACGATACAAAATAAATCAGTTCCTCAAAGAAAAAAGTGCGGCAACGATGAGATTTTTACCTTTAAAATTATTTGATAACTCTTTCTCGGCATTCTGTTGAGCGATTGGTAGGGAGTTCGCTAGTGTATGTAGATTAAGCGATTCCATGAAATGTCGGTCAGGATGAAGTCGTTAGATGAAGAAGGGCTAACCCTAACCACGTTATCGGGACTTTTTGTTTAGTTGTCACGCGTGTCGGATCTCGGCCCGGGCTTGGCTTCCTCGGACTTGGGCACTTGGCACTTATTCTACCAAAGTGCAACAGACCACCAACAGACTACTACTACAAGCTTTACTACGCTGGGTAACATCCTCTAAAACGTACCTAAATCACATCATGATATCGAGTGCCTTTTCGGTAAATTGGTATTGAAGGTTGTATTGTACGTTTTTTTCCAAGGTTTTTCCTGCATTTTTTGAATCACCGAGGGATGTTGACATCCTTTATGATTACGGTCTATTTCAGGTGGTCTTAGAATTGACAAAGAAAGACATGGAAGTAAATAAAGCCTGGTATGGATACATAGTGACATGCCACGCACCAAAAATGACATTGTTCATTGAGGTGAGTGGAGACTCCTTTTCTACCAAATACCGCAGCTTCATAACTGTCTTTTTCAGGACTAAAAGCTTCGTATCTGTGATTTTTAGGACCAACATTTCAACCATTCCTGTGCGAAATCGTGTCTGTTGAAGTTGAAATCTCGTTCATCCTAGGATGGCTCCTCCAAACTGCTTCGCCGTTAAATATCAATTTCTGGAGTCCAGAATTCTATGTTTAGCATCCACCCCGGGCCGCCAGATCCCATGACAGACCCACACACCTTCAGGACTTCTCAGTCATGAATAAGAAGGAATGCTATACCCCCGTTTCACTCTGAAGCATGGAACTCCTACGCACTTCCCTGCTGTTCCTGCTATCCGCGATCCTGACTTACGGTCGCGCTCCTCCTGGACCTTGGGATGCGTTCAACTACGCGCCGAAGTCGAAAACGGTTTATCCCACCGCTATCCATTCTATTCAAGGTTCTGTGAAAGGTTCGCAACGGCTAGTTCTGAACGCTGGAAGCGCGACGATCTCTGGCAGGGGATCTTGGGTTGCGTTGGACTACGGAGTCGAGGTGAGAGATAGTTTGGGATATTTATCCGATGATACCTTCTCATCTAATTGTTACAGGTCGGAGGTCTTATTTCTATGAGATTCGATGCCCTCACCTCAACATCAGCGATGTCACTCTCATTCACAGAGTCACCGTCCTTCATTCGTCCCACTGCATCCGACGACTCCTCGTACCCATCCCCAAACACGACATACGACGGAGTCTTACGCGTCCGTGCGCCGCTCAAAGCAGGGTTCTGGACACAGCCCTCCTCCGCGCTCAGAGGCGGCTTCCGCTACTTAACCATTGTTTCCGATTCAGACGCGCCTGTGACGATATCCAATGTGTCGTGTGCAATCTCCTTCATGCCCCACGTCGACGATCTGAGAGCGTATTCTGGGTATTTCCATGCGACCGATCCCGTTTTCCATGATGCGGATTTTTTAACTAAAGGTATTTTTTCATGGTCTGTTGCTGTCGATGTCCTCCTAGCTGACCTTGGTTACTAGTATGGTATGCTGGCGCTTATACCGTCCAAACAAATACTGTGCCTCTGAATACTGGGCGGCAGGTGCCCTTTGCCCGGGCCGGAAGTGAGTCGGGCGAAGCAGCTCTTTGCGCGACTTAAGCTGATTTGTCATTAGCTTGGGCAAATAACGCAAATCTTGGAGTAGCTGGGCCCATTATCGTTGATGGTGCAAAACGCGATCGGTATGATCATTCGACTTGATGTTTTCCTCCGGTATTGACGTAGCTTCAGAGCAGTATGGCCTGGTATGCCGTCCTTTTTTTGTTTATTCACTCGCATGTCCTTCACAACGTTCATTTTCTCCTATCAGGTGATATGGGGATCGCCGTGCCTGCCCAGTTCGTTTCTACCAACGATCTGGTGCCGACCCGCAACGCGCTTTCCACAATGTTCGCAGCCCTCAATCCGAAGACCGGTGCTTTACCAGAGTCTGGACCACCTTTAAGCCAACTCGGGTCCGATACATACCATGCATGGACTCTCATCGGAACGCGTAAGTAACTTCCGCACCCGTTGGGCCGCATCAACTCATATAATTTGCCTCTAGACAAATATCACCTGTTCTCTGGGGATACCATCTGGCTTCAGCAGGTTTGGACGAACTACACCAGGGCGTTGCCTTCTTGGAAGGAAAAGTGGACGGCACTGGTCTAATCAATATCACGGGCTTACGGGACTGGGCGAGGCTAGGAGGTGGTGGATACAATGCGGAAGGCAATGCCTTACTCTACCGGGTGAGGTTCAATTCTACCTGCCTTTGTTCGAGACCACTCTTACGAAATTTGTTCTCAGGTCCTCACTACCGCCACCGATCTCGCGAACTACCTTAATGAAACGGCACTTTCCTACGCCTGGTCGAAAAATGCCACGGCTCTCAAAGCGAAATTCAACGAGGCGTTCTGGCTGGAGAGTGCCGGGCTGTACAGAGATAACCAGACCACCACTTTGTGTCCACAGGACGCCAACTCCTTCGCTATCCTATTCAACCTTACCACGTCCGATACACAGGCAAACAGGATCAGCGAAGGACTACAGAAGAATTGGAATGAGTTAGGACCTGTTGCTCCTGAGCTTCCAGATACGATCAGTCCATTCATCGGTGGATTCGAGGTATAGCCTATATTCGAAATTGTAATCGCGTTTCCTGACCGTCGTTCTTACAGCTTCAAGCACATTTCGAGTCGGGTAATGATGCTCGAGCACTCGATTTGTTGAGAAGAACGTGGGGATACATGCTCTATACGAACCTCTCCGTTCAAAGTACACTCCTCGAAGGCTTCACAGCTAATGGGTCACTCAGGTAATTACGAGCAGTCCGTCGGATGACCCAATCCACCAATCTCCTTCCAGCTATCGATCATACCGCGGCTACAACTACGATCCAGCGTATACTTCCCATGCGCATGGCTGGTCCGCTGGCCCGACGCCCGCGTTGACTTTCTATGTCCTTGGCCTCTCGGTCACATCCGTCCAGGGAAAGACGTGGTCGCTCGCACCGCACGTTAATGGGGATTTGCCCGGTGCTGAAGGCGGCTTTGAGACTCCTCTTGGTTGGTTTGGTGTCTCGTGGACGCTTCCCGATGGTATTCAGGGTACTACGCTCAGCGTGAAAGTCACCACGCCTATGACAAGCTATGGAATTTTCAAGGTTCCGAAGGGCATGGGAGGAAAGCTTATGGTTGATGGTGTGGTGAGGGGCGTTGTGAAAACAGGCGACGAGATCATTGTGGAAGGAGGATCGCACAGCGTGGTAGTGCAACCTCCTATATAATTAGTCTGATGACGTTGTTACATCCTGATGCTGGAATAATGTCTTTGAAAATTCCTTTCATACCTTTTGCCCGGACATTGGTCGCCTAATTGTGGCGATCTTCTCCGACAGATGAACGGTACCTACAGCCGCGTTTGTAATTGTAGTTATTGAACAAATCAACGATATCGGTGATCTGCAGCTAACCGTCCTTCAGCGAGTCTCCATCGCCCCGGTACCAATCCGCATTCTTGCTTTACTGTCGGGTGCCGGGAAATGCACATTTCGGACCTTTCATTTTCTACAGCTGTTCCTACGCGTCCTACCTGGTTCAAACTTTGTACACTTATTAAAAAACATGTTCTTAGTAGCATATAAAATCCAGAACGGTGTCAGTGGAGTGTGGAGGGTGTCGGTCTATGACCGAGGTCAAAGTCCCAATAGTTCACTACAGTCGAAGCCCTCATAACCCATACCCCTCGGTGGACGGCCCAGGCTATGGGTTATCAGGGATTATGGGGTCCAA
>JABCKH010007958.1:8541-19368 GCA_018851285.1 Lyophyllum semitale | reverse complement strand
TGATTTGTAACGCTCTTCAGACCCATTTGTTACGCGTTACATGTCCAAAATCTCTTCACTTCATGACCCTGCGTTACGCGTTACATGAAGACTTGGTCGTAATAGTACAGTATCGTTTGTCCGGAGATGTCGACAGATTAGGAAGTTCTCACGAGCCTCGTGGATTAAAGTTTGAGAGTATCACCAAATCGGGGAAGTTCTTTTTCGGCTCACTGTCCAGCGCCCGCTCAAGATCGGTTCAGTCATTGCGCATGGTCATAGTCTATGGATGAATGGAATTTGTCAGTATCAGCGGGTCAAGCATTCACGATGCTTTAAAGAACATAAAAATGGCGATGGCGACACCGGTGACGTGATCGTCGAATACAGGAAAAGAGAAACGAAAGAGTAGGAGGAAGGTGTGCTCTTACATTGATTAAAAATTAACGTGACGACATAGCTACTAAATCTTGGTAGGCTCTTTGAGAAAACCTACATGATGCGGCTTGACGCCTATATAACAAGCAACGCTTGCAGCCCCCCAGAGAGGGAATTAAGGCTCACTACGAGTCATACCGAATTGTCATGATCATGTAGCTTGTGCTCGGTGCTGCTCATAAGAACGAAAGTAGATGGGCGCTCGTTGGAACATGAGGCGTGCGTGACGCTACTTACAGTGACACCGCTCGTTTTCGACCACCATCATCGACGAGGAACACATCTTGCTCGCTTTGCACCGGCTTGACGATCAACGTTATATTCGAACGGAAGGATTAAAGCATAGCGTACTTGATAAAGAAGGAGTGGCCCCGCTAGTTATCCCGATTTCTTGCACCTTTTTTCACGACCGTCAGCAGAGAACCTGCGGGAAGCCCTCTGAGAGATGAGGTGAGTAAAGGATCCCGTGAGCTAAACCGACCTGCCCGAATTTCTTTCAGCGGCCAGCCAGTGATCCTTATCGTGAGCGGAATCATATGCTCCGACGCATTCTGAAGGATACGTGTTAGTATGATTATGTTCGTATTGAGGTGATCGGCGCAGTTGATTAGGCTTGACTAGAAGAAAGAAAGTTGAACGGTGAACGGCATGAAAGAAGAAAAGCTAACAAGTGGATCCCTAGATCGGATTCTATACAATCTCCCTTTCAGGTATAAACCACGCCCTCCCGTCGTGGAGCCTGGTACGGTTGGTCTAGTATGCTCGCGCGCCTATTGCCCTACGTCAGTTCATTCTCGAGCACTGATCTGGGCTTTCCTATGGGTGGATATCCAGGGCATTGGGCTAGTGGAAACGAATTATGCCTAGTAAGACGATGGTGGCAAAGCGACACGAAAATAGGACTCACAAGGAAATATCGAGCATAAGAGTACAAATCAGAGTCCAGGTAGCAGGAACTGATAGATTTACTCGCACGACGCACGGACGGAGAATTCAAGAATATATGCACAAAGAGCTCAGAGATAAAGGAACGTTCGAGCTCCCCATAGATGAGTATACCTGTCGAAGATCATTCAAAAGCGGTGAGGAGTCATGCCCAGTTCCCGGAGAGCCGGGCGGAGCAGATGATCGGAAAACTGTTTCCTCAACCGAAATTTGCGAGATGATGAGCAACGATTCCAAGCCAATTCTAGATGAGAAGTACTTCTTCGTAGCAGAGATGATGGAACGATGATGGTTAGTTGCTTGTGTGCTTCAGCGTTGTTTGTGGCGGTGATCAGACGGTGATGCGGAATCCGGAGCTAAATCTTTCATTCGACGACCATCTCTGAGCCACAATCGATGGCCTTCTCTACGCTATGCATCGATATACTGGACACATACTCATTCATTTCCTATGTGGACCGCGTTTCCGTCAAAACTTGGGGTCCAATGAAGGTGCGGTTGTGGCCGCGGAACTGAGCGCTAGGGTGAAAGGGTGACGCACGGGCCAGAGTCAGCAGCGAGCACGGTGTATCGAAATAGTATCTGGATCAAGGTTCGTGCTTTCTTCTCTCCCTCCACTGGGATTTTTGGCTAATTTTCGTGCAGTTTGAAAACGATATGTTCAGTGCGCAACTCGCTAGCAAAGAAATTGGTCGAA
Source organism: Lyophyllum semitale (assembly GCA_018851285.1). NCBI lineage: Eukaryota > Fungi > Basidiomycota > Agaricomycetes > Agaricales > Lyophyllaceae > Lyophyllum > Lyophyllum semitale. The sequence continues at coordinate 17,309 of JABCKH010007958.1, read as the reverse complement.
TTTTCGAACCACAGTAGTTCAATTCGTTATTCGAGTATAGCTTCTGCTATGAATATGTGCGTTCTCCTCTCTCCATCTGAGTCTCAGTGGCTCATCGAAGGTTCCCATAGGACACTCGTCAAATTTCTACACCTTCGTGACATAATGTTCATGCCACCAACAACAGCGCCTCGCTCTGGGGACATTTACTCATTATGACTGGGCTATTATATAGGCTAATAGGGCTGGTGCTGGACGGCCTCGATCCGAGCTTTTACAAGAACGATGAAGGTATGTCACCCCTCCTCACTCCTGCCCTCGTTATTCAACGCTTTACCCAACACAGCTCCTCTACACGATCCTACACTACACCAATCGCTCTTGGCCGCCCGGACTGTTCACATGCGCAAAGCTCCGACCGCTACAACTGTGAGAGCAATCAACGATGCTCGTCGTCTGCACCTCCACCCTACAGCGGCTCCTCAACCATCATTCACCACCCCCCTAGCTACCCCGCCGAATTCGCCCCGTCGTCATCCCAAACGGCGGCTTCTTTGTCCTCCTATGTACGCGCCTCCCGCTCGCTGGCAAATTCGATACAGCATCCCTGCATCTGGCGTTGGACGAGCCACATCAAAACCCAGCTATCGCCAGATTCGGCGGTGACGATCTTGCGAGAAGTTGGATCTCGACATTATGGTACACCGTTTGGCAGGGCTCGGGTTCAACGCCAGCGCCTGCGGAATGTGCTGGAGAGCGGGCGGCTCCGGACATGTAGACGGGCCTCCACAGCATCGGTTTCGGCTACGAGCACCCCCATGTAGCGTCGTCCTTGTCGATCAAACGACCCTTGCCCTACCGTCGCCATGGGCTGTCGTTCCCCGTGCTTGTGCTGAGCGGGTTATATCCGGGCGTGTTGGTGCACCGTCAACCGACGGACCGACCTTCACTTACAGAAGCTCTTAATTTGTCCTCTACTATTTGAGCTTCCCATCTCCTTGACCGCAGTGTCTCTCCCGTCCACGAGCCACGAACCTCATGCCAACGCCCGCATTGTTCGCGGAAGCTAAAGTAACTTGCCTTTATAGATTTTGTTGTACTTGAAATAATCTTAACCTACGTCGATTCGATTCCGCCGGTCGCACACTCAAGTCAACCTATTTAGGATAGCTTGTACAACACGAGAACGGTTTCAAAGGAAAAACTGTTGCGTTTGAACAGTCAAGAACCATATGGTGTGCCATAAGGTGGCGTTTCCTTCCTGGGCGGTCCGGTTAGTCTGTTTCGGAGCCGTTTGTTAGGATATTTAAACTCACGAGCGCAACTCAGTCCATCTCAAGGTCAAAATTCGTGCCATATTCCTGGTTCAACACCTGCAGCTGCTCCAGTGCAGCTTGTATACCCACATGTGGATGTCCCACATAGTATCCTTGCGCCTTGCGAAAAACCCCATCTCGGGAGCTGCTCTGGAGCTCGCTCCTGACGCGCGCCTTCATCAAATTAACGAACACGATTGGGCAGTCCAGTCGAATAGATATGACCTGTAGACGCGGGAGCAGCTTTCTCGACGCGATCTTCTCAAGAGTGCTCTGCCTGAAAACCAGGGTAGATGTTTTGAATGTTTGCAAGGACGGCACGCTCTTGAGGATGTTGTGCAGGGCACTGATATCGTAATCGATTGGTTTATATAACCCATGGTAGTCGAGGTCCTGGAGGTCGCAGCCGGACCGCGCGATCATTGCCGACAGATCCGTGGTGGCAAGGGGCACGCCACCCGATATACGTAGGGAGGTGAGCGCCGGAACGATCATAAATTTAAAGATGCTAGTGTCGTTAAGGCTGAGCTTGAGCCCCTGTAGGCGCGTCAACGTGCAGTTGTCATTATAATCTGTTTTTCGGCCGGCGCTCTTTACGTCAGTTGAAAATCTGACGAGGCAAGCACATTCTCTGAGGATGCGGTGAGCCTCGAGGAGATCGATGGTGCTCAGTGCTAGATCGGTGACTCGATCCCACACTATGTGCATGCTGAGTAGGGTACTGAGGATCCTTGAATCCCTAGCGAAAATCTTCAGGTTTTGTAGCTGTTTAGCTACCCCGAAGACCGGGGCATCATGGCGTCGTTCGACAATGTCCATGTCGAGAGAACTGGATGATAAAATCTCCAGCCTTAGGGACCGCAAAGCGGAGAAGGAATTCGGGGGCATCGCGAGAAGCTGAAGAAGGGTGTTGCATGACAGCGAGAGCTCCAATTGACATATCCGTGTGAGCTGAGGAATTATAAGCAAATCCAGGGCTTTAGAATCTATGGCATCCGCGCCACATATCAACGTGATGGATAACAATCCACCAGACGGGAGCACCGTACACGCAGCCTCTACCACTCTAAGGTCAAAAGGATATGACACACAGACACTGCTCCAAATTCGAGAATCACTGCGAACGATGTTTCGCCATTGTGAACACACTCTGCCTATTTTCCAAGGTGCATGTGAAAGGATGGGTGGAAAATATATCGGAGTTCCGACGATGCAGTGCAAAAATATCTCTGAAAGAATATCTGTGTGAAGCCGTTTGTGGGGAGCCAGAGCTATTTTCATTTTGGCGAGCGCAGATTCCACGTCGTCATCGTGCTGTGGGAGACAATGTGCAAGTGTCTGTGCTAGAGAAGGAGATGTGTGTTGCTCGCTCGCTGGACCTTGTCGGATTTCGTGATCTAGCGTGGAAATAATGTGTTCCGCTTCTGAGAGGAGGGCCCTGCCGCACACCCACTCTGAATGGGAGAGGATGTTGCTGTTCGTGAGGCTTGCTTCAAGCTCGAGTTTTCGGAGCAAGGCCGCTGAATCAACAGCGAGTTCCTGGGAAGAGTCTTGCATTATTCAAGCAATGAATATCTAAGTGGTGACCATGAATACTTGGGCATACATAGGCCATGAAACGCATCGATTTTAGGTTACTTACCAGTGTACGCGTGACACTGGAAGTTGAATGGGAGAAGCAACCCAACAAAGCCGGCGAACACCGAACACAACCATCCGTGTTTGATCATCTGTCCAACATACGTCTTCGCATTTATGTTCGTCCTCCAAGATCCAGTCTATCGCCGTCCTGACAGTGTTTAACCACGCGACCTTTGACATCACATCCATGTGTTTCTCTTCACGTCGTACATATTGATTGATTGCTAGTCCCCAATGAACATGACATGTTTTCTCAAGCTAGATCTATTCTTCGTCAACATGATACAGGGTGGGCTCGAGATTCACACTCGAAATAGGGACTTCCAATGGTGTCCTCTCCTATGCGGAAACACGCGCCGCAAGAACGCCCCTCTGATCACAACATCGACACCCCCTTCACCTCGTACGCTGGAGACGCTGGAGATGCAAAGTACTACATAGAATTTGTAAGTTATATGCCCTAAAACGAATAATGGACAGTGATGGACCCTAGCGTTTCAGGCCGTCGCCATCTATCCACACTTCAGCCTTGACATTCTCCCCTATCCACCACTATGACGTCCATCATCAGCACATGCCCACCATCAGCGAGCTGCAGAACGAACCTACCTGGTGTCACCATATTTCCCCGCTCCTGCTCCCGCAGCTACCATCCCTACTTTCCAACACGACGCTCATCTTCTATACGTTCCCCGCCTCGGCCCACATCCATCTTCCAAACCTATGTCTCTATCCTCTACCTCGCCCTCCGCGGGTCAGACAAGCAGTACGCTCTATAGTCGTAGACTGCATTCATTAGGAAGTAGGCATTGCGTATGACCTACAGGACAAGTCGAGTAAGATGACAAAAAAGAGCAAGAGAGCAAAGAAAGAATACGGACCGTAATTTCGGGCTAAAAGAAACCCAGAGCCAAAACCCCGGAGCTCGACCTCCATCCCCTCCCCATACATCCTCCCTCTCTCTCAGCCCACCATCTGCGTCCGCTCATCAAAATCCAGCCAGATCAGCCAGAAGGCATCTTCGGGTCCTTCTGTGTGGTCGTTAACGGAGGAAACAGAATGCCAACGGTGTACGGAAGAAGAGCCTAGGATGGCGGACGGAGACCTGCCTAGGCGTGTGCTCCAGCCAACTAGCATCGACATTGGGTACAATGACATGCTGATGGCCCATCCGATGGTCCGCGATCTGCACGGATGGTGTTCGATTAGCCAAGTCAAGACTTGAGAGGAGAGGAGAGGAGATGACGTACGATGTGCAACGATAGATCGTCAGCGATTCGAAGGTGGGCCTGGAAAACAAGCTACATGATGTTCCCTTCGGGGTATTATGGGCCACTTCGTCCACCAATACGGCCGCCGATGAGTTGACTGTGTTTACAAGTTATACCAGACCAAGGAGAGTGAGGCCGAAGATGTAGCCGTAACGGTAAGCTCAACCCACTTGTACCGGCGGATGAAACCTTGAATCAAAAGACCGCTGGAAAAAAGCGGACGACTCGGCGGGCGAGCATCCAGTGCCCAATCTCTCTCGAATGGGCTAGAGAGAAGGGGGGGACGAGGGTGGAGCAGGTGGAGCGGGTGGGGAAGTAGTGCCCAATAGAGCGATGGTCCACTGCCCCGAGTCGTGGAGGCGGAAGTAGGGCCGACGGCGGAGGAACGGGCATTAGGGAGGCGAAATTGAGTGGTAAGGTTTCGGCGGCAGCATTCCGGGTGGAGCGGGAGGATGATAAAGGCGGAGGCTTGGTGTGTTAAGCAAAAGAGGAGGTCAGAGTTTGAGGTCGAGAGGTCGAAGGGCACACGGGCGTTGGGGGCCACACGCACTGGGGTGTCGACTACGTTGCTGAGAGTGATTTGCCTCGCCAGGAGTTGAATATCGGTATCGGAGAGCGTCCGAGGGCACGCGATCTACATTAATCATCGTCAATCAGCTGGGTTATGGAGGCCATACTAAATCAACGATGTACAGTTATGCCATGGTGCGACAGGGCGGGCAGGCGGAAAAGAAAGAGGCTGGGGTGAAGGTATATTCGATGTTGAGCTCGGGGAGGGGGCGAAGCAGCCGCAGCTGCACCAGAACGGAGGAACGAAGCCCACTGGTCGGCGCTCACACACTCAGAAATGGCAGTTCCTCTGGTGGCGCTCTAGAGGCCATGTTTATTGCTCAAGCCTCGATGTTTGGATGGCGATGGGGCCTAACGCCCCAGACGGTGATTCAGAATCTAGATTGATTGTCATCAGGTAGTCAGGGAAATATTTGTAAGCGGAGAACGCACGAGTATGTCACGGTGACGAGCAATCGTTCGCGATGAAGGGCTCTAGGGAAGTTAACCATGACCGCCTACGAGCTCTCGTGCTCAACGTCCACTCCACCGACTTGGTCATGTCCTGGCGTATACGGGGCTTATGTCCTTCTGGGATGACAAGTTCCTTTGGGCTCGAGTTGCCCGTGACCGTGGTTCGCGCCTTGGTAACAATTAGTTAATGAACATCGCAATAATAAAGCAAGCGCACCTAGCCATCAGCCAAGGCGAATGACGAGACAGATGGACGTATTGGAACCACATGCATAACCGCATATACTTGTCTGCATAGCCCATGAGCAAGCGTAGCACCGGATAGAAGATGAGATACTCACAAAGCATCGAGTCTAGCGAACTTTCGATGAAACCATCACCAACAGACCGGGATTTGGGCTCTACGAGAGCAGCGAGAAATTAAATACGTGTTGTACTAGTAGGGCCATAAATCATCAAGCACACGTACCAGGCTTCAAGTACCTTATATCTTCCGCCACCAGCAGCAGCACGCCTCGAGCCGGTTGTTGTTCCAGAACATCGGGATTCCGCCATTCGATCGCACGGTTCTAAGTACCTGAAGGACATGTTCCGAGGATGCTGGATGGTACGCATCGATGAATGAGGGACAATCTAAGAGAGAGAAAACGAAAACACACGTCTGATCAGGGCACAGGGTTGTTGCCCCAGCTCGAACGGGAGATATCGATGAAGACTGCGGCCATTTGTATAACACCGCCGGGGCAGGGAGATGAAGAGTAGAAACAAAGGACGTATTAGTAGATGATAAAGCTGGAGTTAGTAGTAGTCGAGGAGGAGAGATAGTTGTTTGCCAAACAATCTCGACGGGCCGGCACCGGCCCTGGTGTCCGGACCCGAGCCTCGATTTTCCACCCAATCATCAATATTACTTGAGCGTGTTCCCTAGCAGTCCTCACTCGGTGAGATATCTACACTTTTTCCCTCCGCGTCACCTAATTGGCCGAACTTAAAGCTTTGAAGTCTACCGCCCCATTTTCGAGCAAAAACTTGTCAATTGTCATGACCAAGTCGGCCGTCTCTTGGCCAACGACAATTCCCCGCCCTGTAGGACTGCCATTTCGAAGAAGGGTATTCTTTAATATACTGAACGTGTTTCTCTTTGTCTATCCTAGGATTAACTTAAATAACGCTATTAACACGGTAATACCTCCCATGACTGACCCATGTCCCTATATGCCTCTGCCAAACGATGAGCATAGAATATAACGGGATTCATTATGCGCAGGACTTCACCACTCCAAGCGCAGTGAGTAAGGGAGTGGGATGCGTGTCTGCCAACTTCAAATTTGTGAGTCGTACCCAGAATCCACATGGATTTCAAATCATCGCTCATTATTTCCTTAAGCGTTGCAGGGTTTTTCTGGATGAAGCGGCCCTCGGTTCTCAAGAGGAACTCGACTACTATGATACAGGTCGCGACGCGCCATTTCTGAGTTTTGGAGGTATGCCGTCCGCTTGTTCGTGCGAAACATTTTGAATATACTTTCTATCAAATCAGGAGTGCTCTGAGCCATGCATTGCTGGCGTTTCGTTTTCCGTAACCGAGATAGTTCGTAATGTTTGACTAGCGATTTCTCGAAGGACTCTATTAGTGTGTGGTATGGTCTTTCTTGCTTGATGGTGCACATTCTAACGATATCGTTACACGCCGCGCACAGCTTGTAAGGTATTCTGAATCCCTGACGATGATAGTAGATTACCTCTATCAACCCTTCCTCATAGAGAGAGCGAACCGGACCTTCGTCACACCAACTTTTTCAAGTCCACCACCCTTGTGAGTACCCTGGCTTTCAGGACCTCTTCTGACTCCATGCGCCGACTGATCTCAATCATATAGTCGTCTCTCCTTCATATCTGTGTTCCGCATTTAGTCTACGGATGGTTTGTGCGTATCTTTCGGCGCGGTTGGAGCCTGGCGTTTGTCAATGTCTTCGCCGCTCCATAGCCGACGCAACCCAAGACTGATTACCTTTGAGGTGCAGCAGCTATCAGTAAAAAGTGTTTCGATGGTCGTAAATAACAATTTTAATTGTAAATGTCGAACCTCTCCTTCATTCGACAACTATAAAATTCGCGTTTCTGTGCGCCTGTTTACAATGACGTCCGAATCAGCCCAGAAAATTCTGAAGGCCTTCTGGAACAAACACACCTGGTATTTAATCGACAGAACTTGTTCCTGCACGAAGTATATGTACTCAGTCTTCGTCATACTCGTAGTCCTTGACGTCAACAAGCCCCCCTGAGAAATAACCAGTGCAGGATAAATGCGGAAACCACTTGTAAAGGCAAGAGTGTCGGTCTTCGGGAGTCATGGGCTTGAGGTTGGCAACGAGAACACGGATCGCGATGGTCTGGAGCGACGGGAATGCTGCCTTGTCACATAGCGCGGTGAGGACAGTGTCTAGCGGCCATAAGTACGATGAGATGAAGTACTCTCCTCTCCGTTCAATGGGAATTTCTCCACTGTCGAAAGTTAATGCAATCCTCTGGACGTTCCTCGGTAATCCTAACTTGTTTAGGATCTTAGTCGCTGATACACATTGAAATTTAGAAAGACAAAGCCGGAGCGTCACAAATTGAAGCTTTTGCATTCCCCGTAGGATGAAGAAATTCCGTGGCGGAGCCAAGCAGAGCCGTCCATTCTGTGTCTGATTCAATGTCTGGTAAGGAGACACACCAGAGAGATGTACCTTGAGAATCCCAGTCTTGCCACACCAGATGTTCTAGTGATCCCGCCGCGATCTTCATTACTGCTAACGCTGAATTCCCCATATACCTTGGAGGTGCCCATGAATCTCTAACACGCGCAAGCTCGAAATCTGAGCGGGGGATGCTGGATTTGTGATATATTTTACCAGTCGGGTAGATGGACTTTCGAGTGTGAGAGATTTCAGCGATCGATGAGTCTCTGGTCGCGCGCCTGGGGGTAGAATAAATGGTATCATATTATCCTCGTCTATGAGTTCGGTGGTATTTTGATCACGCCATGTGAGATCTTCTAACGACGTTGTCGTGGCTAACAGCTCGATGGGAAAATCGCCAGTGATTTCACCACGAAACTCGAGAATCCGTAGCTTCGCGGACCCTAGTAAACACCGAAGACCGTCTTGGATCTTCGGACCAAGATTTCGCCACCGGCACTGTTTATCCCTTCCTACAAAGCTGAATTCTTCGACACGATTTCCTTCACCAATACGACGCAGAAGTAGGGGAAATGTTGGCTCATCCAATATTCAGGATCCTGCAATGACATCCAGGCTCTGTATAAAAGGAACAATGTACGGGTGGTCTGATAGAACAGTGAAAAGTCGCTCGCATTCTAGATCCGGTTCGTCTGTCAAACCCAATTCGATGAACTGGAACAGGCGCTTCCGGGTGAAGAACAGGAATGTGCGGGAGACAGAAGCGCAGGCTAGAATAACTTCCTCATCCTCGCAGGCTATACCGTCAGTTTGATATATTAACTGCTTGTTATAAGAGCGAAGGCATGATGTAT
>JABCKH010007957.1:0-19379 GCA_018851285.1 Lyophyllum semitale | reverse complement strand
CGAAAAAAGGTACATTGCCGGAGAATATCTGGAGGATGGTGAGCATGGAGAAAATCCAGTGTGGAAAGCCTGAAGAAGATGACATCATACCTCATATGCGACGCAAGCAACGGCATAGACATCGCTGGGTTTACTATTAGGGACGATATCGTCGTTGTCGAAGTCGAAAAGCTCCGGAGCTTGCCATCTCACGGAGCCTCCCTTGGACGCTGCTGATGAGTGAGAAGTCCAATGCAAAATATTCATATCTGACACGGCAGAAAGTCCGAAGTCGGCCAGGCACGCTCGCCTGGAGTCGTTGACCAAGATGTTTGCCTAGAGTTTGTGTTAGCGAAGGCCTTAACGTGATAAGGGATGATCTGACTCCTTTCAAGTCTCCGTGGACAATGTCATTCTCATGGAGATAGGCGACACCAGAGACCACGTCGAATACCTGAGCATTAAAGTGTAGTAAGCTCAGGAATATATAAGATAAGTGTAAGCAGATTCCTCACTAGCAGGGTACGATTTTCGCGCGGATGCTGTTCCAAAAAGCTTACAATATCGCCGTTTTCCATCCAAGGCGCAACGAGGCACGGACGCGCATGATAACGATAGAGGCCGTATATTGGGAGGAGATTAGGATGTGACAGTTGGCCCCATTTGAACACAGCCTCCGCACAAAATTGCTTTGGACAAGTCAAAGATATTAGAATGCCAGGAACACATATAGAGAGGCAAGGTACCTTGAGAAACGAATTGACATGAGACGTTTGATAGATCCGGATGACCTTTAGACAGACGACCTTGCCAAGGAGGCGCCCCTTGTAGATGTCGGCGAAGCTTCCGGCGGCAACGGCGTGTTCGCTTGCCAATTCGATCTCCCTCAGATTTAGACACGTTGGATATAGGCCTGCACGTTCCGACAGTCTCTGGGTGGCGACGAGAAGGTTACGCCTGAACTGCGCACCTAGTCCGGGTGTATCCAGTAGCTGCAACAAAAGTCAGCGAGACATCCATCACATATGTAGCAGGCACACTGACCACCTGGAACAAATCAAGAAGCCGCTGTGCTTCCGACTCGCGGTAACTCAGGAGTCGTTTGTATTGTTGAAGATCCTCGAACACGGTTGCCAGCCGCGCGACGACTGCCTTGACGTTCTCCGGAGGTTCCTCGCCAGGCAAATCACGCAGCGCTGTCCGAATAGCGCCCGTATCATCCGACGGAAGCGTAGGAGAGGTAGGAGAGGGAGAGTTAATATCGGCAATCCCGTCGCTCTCATTATTGTCCCAGTTCCAGAGTCGGCCAGCTGACCGAACGCGGGGTGTCGTAGAGGTTACGTCTTCAGATGTCTTGAGCAGTATTCAGACTCAGTTGGAAGCGAAGATCGATGCACATCTGTTGCTTACATCTTCCTTGAACTCTGGCCATCGCCGCGCTAACTCGAAATGAACATCGCCGGAGAGGTCCTCGAAGCGTGCAGTGGGTAGTGCGGCCAGTTTCTGACGCGATTGATTCCGTGTTGAATGGAAGTCGGACCAGGGTGGGAGGAAGGGAACTGCAAGGTTGTCGAGTAGTCAGAGAGGAAAGCACCAAGCTGAGCAGAGTAGATAAATTTGAATACCTTTCGGTGGGTCATTCTGTCGCCGGACTAACTCATCGAATACATCCATCGACATATTGTGAAACTGTTGTATCGTGAGTGGGGTAAGTTTCTGCCGAGGAGTCGAGCGTGAAGTGGGCGTGGCTAGATTGGTTGTAGTCGCCTAAGATACGAGTGGTATATCAATGATCAGCACTGACTCTTTGCAAGGTATGCAGCGAGATAATGAGAAAGTCCATCGAAATATTTCTTGAATTCTGAAGTATAGTCATTCGTGTCGTTCGATAGGCCAGAGGATGCGATTGGAGCAGTGGGTGAGGAGGGAAGGTGTATCATGATGGGTGATGGACAACTCGCAACTTGAGGTGTGTGGACAAGCTGTATATCCGCAGTCGCTAATAACTGGACAGGCAGAGTGACGTCTATAGACCCCTGTTACGGTACCGGTAAGATGAGCAATACGCTGACGCTCTTATCAAAGATGTCGTCCGAGTCTGCATTTGTTGTTCCTGAGATGTCAAATGTCATGAGTACGTAAGTAGGTACAGGATGCAAGGAGAGAGAAAACAGGAAGGGACAAGCCACAGGACGACGAGGCACAGAACGAAGGTCGAGAACACAGATAGTACAAGTGAATGATATTGACATTGATAATCAATTGATACTGGATGTTGATAACGAGGATGCGCAAAAGATAACCAGGATGCAAGTGCTTCAAGCTCGAGCCCACCAACAATGCCCATAGGTCGTTAATATCCAGAACGGCCATGATGTTGTCGACGAAAATGTTCGCGAGCTTGAGGCAAGGGGGTGAAGATGATACTCTGATCGACGTGTGAGCATCATGACCAAGAAATGTAGAAAGGTGACTTACCGCGTCCACTAAGACCGTCTACCTTGGCGCATCGGTCTGCTTTCGGCTGTAACTCGGACGTCAGCGTCCGCCAAGGCGCTACATATGGAATTGCGTTTATATCCCAGCCGTTCCTTCGTCGACGACGTAAGCTTGGCCATCCATTTTATGCTGTGTGATAGGCCTTCCCGTCAATGATGAACACGATTTTGCCTAGATCGGCCATGATACTGTCAATAAACTGTCTGGGATTAGAAGTTAGCACACATGAAACATGATGATAGAGTAAGACGTGCAAAGCGGTCTAATTCTCCTTCAAGCGCCTCGTGGTGCGCATCTCTGACACAGGCGGCAATCACGAGTTTTCTGGGATCCTCGTCAGTAAAAGTGCTCTCAAGATGCTGTAAAACTTGGTACATACGTCGAAGGGCGGTCTGTCAACAAGAAAACTGGAGTAAGGAGCAAGGAGGATGGCATTAGACAATCGTAAGATTAATAAGCACTGAAATCTCACGAATCCCAAGTATAAAGACTTGATAAAGACCAACGACATTTCAACAGAATGTCGTTGAAAGCCCTGTGAAAGCCTAAAGGACTCCGAAGCGACGTGACGATACGTGAAAGTCACAACGTCAATCCGACCGTCACGTGGTTGAACGCGTCGAGTCGCCACAGACTGAGTCACAGACATGCTCATGAGCTCTCAGCCCAGTGCTCAGCCTCAGAATGCAGACGCGAAGTCACAACTGCCAATTAAATTCCAGAGTTTCACTGGTGTGGGTCTTCCTATGTACGATCGATCTCGGTGGCTCGATGTCGAACCTGGGCCGTTTTTGCTCTCCTTTTGAGCTCGTTTTATTTCAGACTTTTACTAATAGATGACCATGTTTTATAGGACTAATATCGAAGCTTACATCCAGCACGCAGCACGAACTCTAGTATATATACTCCTTACGATGTGGGTTTTCTTCTCGTTGCATGTTCTCAACTCTTCTGACCAACTTCTGACATCCCCAAGGTCAGTTAATGCCGAAGATGCCGATATAACGTTCAGATCGTCGGATGATGTCTTGTTCAAGATTCTTTCGCTAAATCTGAAAGCAAATACCGAGGGTCTCGCTCCCTCTCCTACTGCGACTTTCAGGGGGACCGTGGAGCTGACCGAGAGCTCTATGACGTTGGAGGTACTTTTTCAGTTCATATATCCAGCACGTCACTCAGATCTAGAGGACGTCGCATTCGAATTCCTTGAGCTGCTAGCAGAGGCAGCCGAGAAGTATCAAGTACCCTGCTATGAACATCTGCAAGATTGGCGTGAAGTGTGTCTTCATTATCTAGCATTTTATTCACTATTTATACCAAAACCTAGAAAGGTCCTTGAGCACACGCTCCTGAAATTACGGCGTACGCAATGAAGCACGGCTATCCAGACATAATGGACGTAGCGGCACCGTTACTGATCGACAAACCGCTGAACGAGTTATCCTCGCGATTGCCTCTGCAGTACATCTCTCTGTGGGTATGACCTCCTACCTCCTATTTGGAATTCTAATGAGACCCTCTCGCAGATCAAGTACCACGATCGCTGGCTCGAGGTCTCGCATGAGCCTACGTTTCTATTCCACGACCAACCGCCCCACAGCGTTAGAGTACCTGGTGAAATCTGATCACGAATTTCCTATGGTGCATATATACAGTATATCCGGTTACCACTAGTGTTGCGTGCTTCGACTCGTCGTGCCACAATGCGCTGCACCAGCAGATCGTCAACACCATGATGGCTGAGCTGGGCGGAAACGTGGGGCTTCTCCGCAACCTGGATGCGGTCTTCGGCAATGACCCTGACTATCCGTCGGGCTGTGTGCAATGTCAAGCCCGGTTCAAGGAGTGGAGAAAAAGCATTGAGACTGACATCGAGCGCATTCTCAACTTTTCTACCATTATTTTGCTTCGGAAGGTTGTAGCGGTGTATGTTGAATTTTCCTTTCACTGGTGACTGTAGTTCAATTTATGCCCCCAGAGTGGCACCATACATATATTCGTACGAACGCGGCGCAGCTCCACCGCAGCTCGCATAAACCATCGCATTATCCAAATAGCTCCCGCGTTCGACGAGAACACCTTCATCATGGTATAAATATATCTAACTCGAAAGTAGGTGCAGCCAGGCAATCTCCAGAACAGCGCTGCGAAGCATGCATCATCAGTTCTCAGATCTACAGTCCGGAGGTATAACCTAAACATACCAAAGCTTAAGGTCACGAATCAACCCCAGCGTTCATATTCATGCTGGCTAAAAGCGCCACAATATCGTCGATGGAAGGTAGATCCGATCGAGCACCCATAGAACCCCTAAAATGTGTAGCGTCTACATGGTCGATGGGCCTGTCGTCGGTAGGTTTTGTCGAAGCATAGTGTGCCACAATATCATGAATTGTCGGGCGATCAGAAGGGTTTGCCTTCCAGCACGTCTGCATCAGTGACCAAAGCGCTTCCGTTAAACCCCACGGTCCCCATGCTTGGCTCAACGTGGGTGGTCGAGACGGCTGGGAACCTGCTCTGACCTTGAAAATAACTGCTGTATCGTTACGCATCTCAAAAAAAGGGAGATTGCCAGTGTATATCTGCAATAAATCGATGAGAAAAGACACAAACCACGAACCAAGAATAACATTAATATTTACGTACCTCATACGCGACGCAAGTGAGCGCATAGACATCACTAGATTTACTATTGTGGACCACATCGTCACCTTCGGGATCAAAGAGCTCCGGAGCCTGCCATCTCAGGGATCCACCTTTGGACGCCGGAGACGAGTGAAGAGTCCAGTACAAGATCTTCTTATCTGACACCGCTGACAGTCCAAAGTCAGCAACGCATGCTCGCCTTGCACCGTTGACCAAAATATTAGGCTGGAATCCGAGTCAAGTTAGCCAAGGAATTAATAAGACAAGTGGCCGACTGACTCCTTTCAGATCGCCATGAATAATGTCATGCTCGTGAAGATAAGCGACACCCGACGCTATGTCAGAAACCTGGGCATCCGAATAGTGAGCTCTGTGGGCAAATGATACATATAAACGAAAGCGTACCAATAAAGTCCGGTTTGCATCCCGATGCAGGTTTAGAAACTGGATAATGTCACCGTGTTCCATCCAAGGAGAGACCAGGCATAGACGCGTCGTATGCCAATAGAGGCCGAAAAACGGAAGGAGATTGGGATGCGACAATTGACCCCATAGAATGGCTTCGGCAGAGAAGTGCTGTGGGGGTCATATTAGAGGCCTTGTACATACCACACCATAGAATGGGATAAAATACCTTGAGCAATGCAACCACATCTGACGTCTGCGCGAGCCGCATAACCTTCACGCAAACGACCTGGCCTTGAAGGTTCCCTTTATAAACATCGGCAGAGATACCCACAGCGACGGGAACATCACTCGATAATATGGTGTCCTTCAAATTATAACGCATCGGAAATAAGCCCGTCTCTCTCGCCAATCTCTGCGTGGCGACAAGAAGATTACGTCGAAACTCAGCACTCAATCCAACGGTATCGAGAAGCTGATAAGGAGGTTCAATATTGAGCCATAGGGTAAAATGAGCTGCTGACCGTCTGAAAGGTATCGAGAAGTTTCTGTGCCTCGGAGTCGCGGTAGCTCAAGAGTCGTTTGTATTGCTCAACGTTCGAAAACATCACGCGCAGCTTTTCCACAAGTGCTTTCACGTTCTCAGGGGGTTCCTCTTCCGCATGTGCGACCGCCTGGCGCCCATAATCCAGTATCGTATCTATCCCGTCCAAGGGAGCATCTGCCGTGTTGATGGGGGGTGTGTTTGGCAAAACATTTACAGAATCCCCAGGGCGCACAGGGGGTACAACGCCTACGTTTTCGAAGGGTTTATGGTCCACTGAAAGATACCGGGCCACGATGTTGTCTATAGTTGGGCGATCGGAAGGGGCTTGGCTCCAACACTCTTGCATAAGGGACCAGAACGGTTCTGTTAGCCCCCAGGCACCCCACGCAGGGCTCGATTCGGGTGGTCGCGAGGGCCGGGCACCAGATGTAACTTTGAGTAGGACTACAATGTCGCGATTCAGCTCGACAAAAGGTACGTTGCCAGTGAAAATCTGCAGTAATCATTCAGGAAGGACTTGATCGAGTGGCTAAGAACGAGGCTCATACCTCATAAGCGACACAGGAAAAAGCATAGATATCACTAGCTTTGCTGGAGCGTGCTACATTGTCACCTTCACCATCAAGCAGCTCTGGAGCCTGCCATCTAATCGTCCCACCCTTGGATGATAAGGAGGAGTGGGAAGTCCAGTGTATAATGTCCGGATCAAACATTTGTGACAATCCAAAATCTGTAAGGCATGCTCGCCTAGCACTGTTCACGAAGACATTTGACTAAAAAGATCGGTCAGCCGAAGGATTAAGGAGATCAGAGAACGACAGACCCCTTTCAAGTCTCCATGGACGATGTCAAGTGTATGAAGATAGGCAATACCGGCGGCTACATCTGATACCTGCGTATAGGAAGCGTAAGATTGTGCAGATACAATGTACAGGATTGGCCTCACCAATGAGATCCTATCTGCATTTGGATTCCTTCGCATGAATTCGCGGATGTCGTGTTCCATCCAAGAGTAGACGAGGCAAAGACGTTCACGGTATCGATAGAGCCCGTAGAATGGGACCAGATTGGGATGCGATAAGTTTCCCCATAAGATGACCTCTGCAGACAGTCGCTATAAAGGATTGAAGTATGAGAATAAATAGAGACAAAGTAGGGTGGCGAAGTACCTTGAGGAGCGAGCCCACGTGAGACGATTGGTAAAGCCTCACGACCTTCACACACACGACCTGGCCATGGTGTCGCCCCTGCCAAACGTCCGCGAAGCCACCTGCAGCAAACGGCTCTTCGCTTGCCAACACGATGTCGGTCAGATCGTAACGTGTTGGATATACGCCAGCCTTCGTTGAGAGCCTTCTTATCGCAACAAGAAGTGTACTCCGGAAATCTTCACTCAATTTGGCAGTATCCAGAAGCTGGTAACAAAATTCAGCATCAGGTCAATTACGAAACAGAGTGACAGACCAGCTGAAATACATCAACAAGTTTGTGTGCTTCGGAATCGCGGTAGGTCAAGAGCTGTTTGTACTGCTGAACGTCCCTCAGCACAAGAATCAACCTTGCCACGAGTGCGTTGACATCCTCCGAAGGTTCTTCTCTGAGCGATCCACGGTCCATAGTTGAGAGAGCAGCATCGGCAAGCTCCATGATTGTCGGCGGTCGAGGTGAAGAGCTCCCTTGACTGGCGCGGATAGTTGGTTGTGAGCGATTATCTTCCTCAGGTGACAAGCTTCCTTGACTGTTATTGAGCGAGTCGGCTGGTGGTGGAGTTGCACCGGCTTGCCGTTCGGGTGAAGCGTTGGATCGAGTGTTATTGGTAGAATCAGCTAGTGGTGGACGAACGTTAGCTGGCTGCCCAGGCGAGGAGCTCGCTGTGGCTGGGCTGATATCCTTCGAAGCCTTCACTCGTCTTTTCCAAAACTTCCATCCGTTTCCCTTGGATTTCTCCCCTCTCCGTGCCCCCCACGGCAAGATACATTCCATCCACTTCAGCATCTGATCTTGCTCACGAACTCCAGGATCCGCAGCTTGAGTGTTAAACTATTTTGGAGGAGTCCATTATTTGAGTCGGTTAACTTTGCGAAAGAGCAGAGGCGTACCGGTGATAGGTATGAGATTTGGCTTGATGATTGAATTCAACCTGTCAAATCTTGGTAAACGTGGATTGCGAGACGCTCAGCACTGTAGCCGCATGTTATAACGTCACATGAGCTCATCGCAAGGCGGCGTCAGTGTTGACAGCGCTGGCTGAGCGCCTGTTCCGGAGACCGGAGACCCGAGCCGATCTTGCATGTTCACTCTCCCTATCGCCCCAGTGCTCGTCTGAGAAGGTTCAGTCGACTCTACAGGGTTACAAAAGCGTGGAAAGTTTCAGAATGCGCGTTCGGACCGAATGTCAGATTCGGGTGGGAAGCAAATCCTCCGTCGTTGCTTTCAGATACAGCGAGCGGATGTTGAAGAGGAGGCCATCGGACGATCGGAAGGTTATACCACCATCGGCAGCATTGTCTGAGTTAGGGCGTCAAAAGAATTGAATAATGATACGCAATGCAATGAAAGAACTCACATTTCGGTGAATAAACCATGCTTGAATCTGGAGGATAACAAATGTCAAAGAAAGGCCGTTATCAACCCTATATAATATCGCTCGCCGATACGTTCGCTGCACGTTCCTGTCTTGACTCTTGGCGCATTCGTGGTGCCACGACTGTTGGGTGACCGTGTCATCGACGACGAGAATGCAGTCTTGCCCAGTCTTGCCGCCGAATTCCGATGATCTCACCTCTTCAAACCAAGAATAATCGGGAGAAGGCGGACTGAATTATGCATACTAACAGGGTGTTCTCTGTAACCAACACGATCAATCATGGGGGGAAAATTTCGCTAAGAGAGGCTAATGAGAGAGAACTTGAAGACAATCCGAAAAGGTAATAAAGGTATTTGCACAGATTTGCACGTCTTACATGTCTCTTTCTCTTATTGAGATGGCCGCTAAAAGACCGTTTCTACACAGGAATCTCGTAAATCAAAACCGCATGCTGCAACGTTGTCGTTCCGACATCCCATCTAGGTCCCTCTCGCCATTATGCATTAACCTCCACCTCGACAATGTGGCCCGCCAACTTCCAACCGCTCACCACGCGCGCCGGGACGAGTTTTTTTGATACCAAAACCAAACACGTCTGGCCGTCTATGGCATGAGAAGAAAGGAACGTAGCAAGCGCGTGTTTTCTTGACTTGCTACCCATGCTTCGCTATCTTATGCCGCCGTAGCCGAGGATAGTATGAACCCCCCATCGCTGGCGTATCGTACGTGTTTCCTTCTTTATTTTCCCTCGAATCGAATAAAGCAATCCAAATTACAGCTTATATATGTTTCCAAGTGACACACGACGACTGCACAAGTCCCGAATTCCTCGCCCAAAATTGCCTGCAGAAAACCCGGAATTCTCGCTCGACTTGCACCCCCTGCCACGGCTGTTCGTGGCTGCCGCTCCTGCCTACAGTGCCATGTACCAAAGGAGAGAGGAGGAGGCGAGGATCACGTTAATCCAGTTCAGCCAACCAACAATCATCTAGCTGCCTGCAGTTCGAGCTCAACGTCGGCTTGCATCCTTCCTGCCAGCATGGTCCTTTCCAATATCATTTATATCGACGACCGTACATATCCACGCCTACAACAATTTCCCCGAATCGCACCACAATTCCCAGCGTGGTCGATGCTATATTCAATCCTGCTTCTCGGTCTATCTAGCATCAATCGCATGATCAGTTGCCTTCCTTACCGAATAACCTCCCGTTTCTTGCTGTCTGATTCTGCCGTAGCGATGGTTAGTGCGAAACCAAGCGCGAGCGTAGGAGTTTTTCATGATCACGGACTTCTCGTACGTTTTTTTCCGTTTTTCTTCGTTCTATTCCTCACATGAACTAACGATGTTTAAAAGTGTCACACGACGAAGCCACAAGCCCAGCATTCCTTGCCCAATAATTGCCTGCGGAAAGCCCCCCTCTCGCCTGATCTACACTCCCCCCCCCGTTCCAGCCCACAGCATCGCATGCAAGAGGAAAGAGGAGGCGAAGATTATATTAATCAAGCTCAGTCAAATTGCTCCGCTCGTACGTTTTTATTCGCCACTCCCTCGCACGGACTAACGCAATCCCAATTGCAGCTGATATGTGCTCTTCAAGGGTCACATCGACGACCACACAAGCCCCGAAACCCTCGCCCAAAAGTTCGTCGTCGCTGCCATTCCGCCCTGCAAAGGGAAAGAAGAGGCAAGGATCCATTGCTAAACATGCCTATATTTCGACCCTCCAACGGCTTTTGCTTCCTATTCCAGCCATCTATTCCCTACCCCACACAGTCCGTCCCGACATTAGCTACCCCTCCCCTCGCCGGTACTACGAGGGTAAACAGCTTCGGTGCTTCTCTTGTCGTCAAATCGCAAGACCGTCGCCTCGCCGTCAACTTACGGCAATGCTGCGCATCACTCACGAACCGCAGCCTGTGTTCGCCTTACGTGACGCTCCGGACGCCATTTATTCTTCATTGCCTTCGACCGCTGGCTGTCGCGGGCGGCACTGGCTCTAACCTCAGCTCCAACTGCACCCGGCGCCCGCACACCCTGCGCCCTGCCATTACCCATGCCTTGTGCACGTTTTCGTTTCGATTCCCAATTACAATTTGCAGCCGAAGCGTGCGCCACATGCTCTAGAATTCGTTGGATGACCACAAGCGCCGGCGGCCGGCACCGGCGGTCGTTATCCTCTTGCATGACACTACTTACCCGTGTAATACGCTTCGGCAGCTATTCCCAACTGCGGCACCGAGGGAAAGACGGAAATCGAGTGTGTGTGCGCCTGGTATAGAGGGATGGCTACGGAGGGTGATTGAGGGGCCGCGACTGCTGGTGGAGGATGCCGCGAGGTTCGGAGAAAGTTAAGATCATGTCGATGAATGTGGATTTCAATGTAGTAGCCCGAGCACCTCTGTCTTTGCGACCCAGCGTCTTCCTTATTGTACCCTTCATCTTATCATAGCCATCTTCCATTGTCAACGTTATCGACGTATAGCTCACCACGGGGCCCCACTTCTGTCGTTTTATCCCCGATCCTTTCCTTTCGTCACAATTCCCCGGGTAACTTGAAACACTGCGATGTCCGTGTCATAACCTCACGTTAAGGTCTGGCTCAGACGAGGAGCGCAAACGATGGAGGTGCCATACGTCTTCTTTCTTGTTCAGAAGTCCTATCAATCTAACCCATATACATATACTAGGATACAAATGTGATCTGAATGTATCAAAATGATTGTTGATATGTTGTTGGGGATGAAGTGAATGGGGAACCAGCCCATTTGAATCGATATTCTCCGGAATCTCCACGGAGCCGCTACTTCTTTTTCGAAACACGAGAACCAGCATGTGTCTCAGACAGTTGTGAAATGGGGGTCTCATCCATGAACTGAAGAGTAATAATATGTCCATCAGGTGTCCCAAAGGCAACACACTCTTTGGTTGAGACCAGAAACAGTGGTCGGCTTGACCGTGGAATCCAGCAAAGTCGCTCCTTTCGAGGGAAGGTACACAGCCAGCCGCCTTTATTGATGAACACACATGGGGCGGTGTGTTTGAATGTTAGTGAATAGCGAAGTGGATCTGTGTCAAAGGTGTCAAGACATTCCAGGCTAACTGTGTCCCACAGTCGAAAAGTTTGGTCCTCGGATGCAGACACAAGATGGATGCTATCTGGTAAGAATGCAACTGAATTAACCCTCTTGAAATGTCCTTTGAGGGTATTGAGATGGTGACCACTGATTGTGTCCCATAGTCCAAGAGTATGATCCCAGGATCCAGACACAATAGTGGTGCCATCTGGTGAGAATGCAACAGACGTAACCCTGTCTGAATGTCCTCTGAAGGTACTGAGATGGGCACCACTATCTCTGTCCCACAGTCGAAGAGTGTGGTCCTCGGATGCAGACACAATGCAGATGCCATCTGGTGAGAATGTAACTGAGGTAACTGCCTGAGAATGTCCTGTTAGGGTATGGAGATGGGCACCACTGGCTGTGTCCCATATTTGAAGAGTATGATCCCAGGATCCAGACACAATATTGGTTCCATCTGGTGAGAAGGCAATACAAGTAACCCTGTCGGAATGTCCTTTGAGGGTATTGAGATGGGCACCACTGGCTGTGTCCCATATTCGAAGAGTATGATCCAAGGATCCAGACACAATATGGGTGCCATCTGGTGAGAATGCAACTAAAGTTACTGTGTTGGAATGTCCTTTGAGGGTATTGAGATGGGCACCACTGACTCCATCCCATAGTTGAAGAGCATGATCACTGGATCCAGAGACAATACGGGGGCCATCAGGCCCATCTGGCAAGAATGCGACTGAAGTAGCCAGGGAGGAATGTCTGTTAGGGATATATGGTCGGGCATCACTGACTGTGTCCCATAGTCGAAGAGTTTTACCATAGGAACCAGACACAATATAGGTGCCATCTGGTGAGAATGCAACAGAAGTAACATAGTCGGGGTGTCCTTTGAGGGTATTGAGATGGGCACCACTGACTGTGTCCCATAGTCGAAGAGTATGATCCCAGGATCCAGACACAATATGGGTGCCATCTGGTGAGAATGCAACAGAAGTAACATCAGAGGAATGTCCTGTCAGGGTATGGAGATGGGCACCACTGGCTGTGTCCCATATTTGAAGAGTATGATCCAAGGATCCAGACACAATACGGGTGCCATCTGGTGAGAATGCAACAGAAGTAATCTGGTGGGAATGTCCTTTGAGGGTATTGAGATGGGCACCACTGACTCCATCCCATAGTCGAAGAGTACAATCAATGGATCCAGACACAATATGGGTGCTATCTGGTGAGAATGCGACTGAAGTAACATGGAGGGAATGACCTTTGAGGGTGCTGAGATGGGCACCGCTGACTGTGTCCCATAGTCGAAGAGTACGATCCCAGGATCCAGACACAATATAAGTGCCATCTGGTGAGAATGTAACTGAAGTAACCACATCAGAATGTCCTTCGAGGGTATTGAGATGGGCACCACTGGCTGTGTCCCATAGTTGAAGAGTATGATCCCAGGATCCAGACACAATATAAGTGCCACCTGGTGAGAATGCAACAGAAGTAACCCTGTTGGAATGTCCTTCAAGGGTATTGAGATGGGCACCACTGACTCTGTCCCATAGTCGAAGAGTATGATCCCAGGATCCAGACACAATACAGGTGCCATCTAGTGAGAATGCAACAGAAGTGACCTGCTCAGAATGTCCCTCCATGATATGCATACATGGCCCCCATGTTTTGTCTGCTGCATTATGAACAAGGAGAGTCTTTTCATGCTGGTATGTCTTGGAGAGCAGCATCTCGGTTGGGACAAAAGATAATGCTGCACCATATACTTGAAGAGAAGAAATGCTGAGGACAGGGAAAAACTCCCCAATGAACCGCTCGCAGTCGTGTAGCAAAGTGATCACATCATTCATATGTGTCACTCCCTGACCCTGTCAAAGAAGATATGAATATGGTCTAATCAAAAGATACCTGGACAACATACAATGAGAAAATTCTTTGCAGCAGCCACTCCAATCAGCACATCCCGGAGTCCTCCCAAAAGGCTGCAAACCTCAATCCAACAAAGGAGATACTTGTTGAGGAATTCCTTCATTCTGTCAAGAAGGCCATCCGAGAGAGAAGCATGGGCGAGATGAAAAGTCCAGTGGCAGCACGCATACTGGACATGGGCTGGTATACACCTTGTAATGCGTGAAGGAAGATCCTCTATTTCATTGTTCAGGCTGCATGGATCATTTACTCCACACATATCCCGTCTGAGCGACTTCATTGCTTGTAGACATGCATGCGCAAGTGATGTATGCTGGCTCTCACTGTTCACTGTAAATGATTCGTTGGTGGCTATCGTTTCTAACTGTTGACAGTCTACGTTAGTCCATAAGCAGATCAATAGACAGGTGTGCTGACCGTGAACCTCTGAATCGACCTAGAAATTGCTTCGATATGACCAGACATGGCCAGCGCATCATCGATATACGTTAAAGCGCGTTGGTAGAAGCTGCGAGAAGTAAATTTCTTCACATCGTTTCCGATTTCAACCCATTTGCTACAAGACGTGTGACTCGGTTAATTTAACCAGCCTGAGTCAAGTGAAGACCTACCTTGATAAATGTTCAACCCGTTCAACGATAGCATTGGAGAGTGCTTCCCTAGCCTTCAATTTCTCGATGACCGTCGTGAGTTCAGTGATGTCCTTTGCCAGCTGTTCGAGATCGTCTGGATTTTTGTATATTGTCTACGTCGATCGTTAGAAGGCTGCGCGGCGCTGGAGTGGTAGTTCGAGATGTCTTCACCTTGACGATATTTATAACCAAAAGCAGACTTTCTATGCCTATCATTAATCCAGGAATTCTAGCCGTGTTCGCTGGTCCATTGATCAGAAATCCTATCGCTTCCAGCCCATTAATTGCGGTATTGGATGCACGCGCGAGCCGCTCCTTGGTCGTGGGACTCATTGACAACGTGGCTTTGAGTTTCGCTTCGATAGATTTTTGTGCGTTCCACATCGTGAGGATCTATGGCAATGTGATGGAGGTAAGGTCAACGCGATAAATGATCACGGGACGAACTATAACTTCAACCCAGACGCAATCCACTATGATTTGCAAGTTCATATCCACTTCCAGTGGAATACATAAGAGCCCTACTTCTCCGGCCTCGTTAACCCGCCCCACGCGCACGAGCCTCACGCAGCTGTTGACGACCTCCCCTCTACGCTTATTGCGTTATCATCCCACCTACTAAATGCTAGCACACCTCGCACCGCCAAGAGGGTCATTCGATACGTCGTCCTTTGTCTAGGGTGAATAATCACGGTCTCCCTGGAGACCCAAATCAACCTCTCCGACTTCACAAGAGGCATTGAAGTCAGCGAGGACAGAGGAAATAATTGCAGGTGCGTTTATTGATTTATGGACAGGTCGGTGATTGACCTAAGTCATTCTAGCTAAGTAGTGACTTGCACAACGGTCTATGACCCCTTTCCCGAACGCCAGCCCGTCACACCTCGTCTTGGCCTGCGGAACTATTCCCCTCACTAGGAACACCGATCCAGAATCGACCGTTAGCATTGAATTTGAGGTCCGTGAAGGTAGACAAGGTGCGCTCATCATCTACGAGTTGTTGATGTCCCGCTGAACGGGGTCTAAGTTTATGCAGACACCTCGCAACAGACGAGGGCATCGTCGCTTCTGACATATGGGGGGTATACGATCTATCAGTGTTGCTGCTTCATTTTGCTACCGGTCCCTATGTGTTGCCTTCAATCCTAACAAGCGTCTTGTTGCACATGTGCCTGGGCCTCTCTTCCAGTCCACATTGCCTTCTGGAACGGTACCATTAACGCCCCATCCGACGTCGCTTCGTCATTGTATGAAGCTCTCAACAGTCACGTAAGTTCAACTCTTTTCTGTTCAACCTTGCCAGAGCTCTTAAACCTCCGTCATCCAGCCAACACCTCGTATTCCAGCGCTACTACGACTGCATGACACATCGAATGGATCCCGCTGGAAATGCTTCGTATATCAGGTCTCACTCGGCATCGATTTCCTGGCGCCTGTTGAAGTGTTTGAAGAGGAGCCACGTTCCAGCGTTTTCGTGCTCAACAAGCATTCAGAAGATACGCTCGGTGTTCAATGTACGTCTTCTTGCCTTCGACTGAGCGAACGACTAGGGCTAACTTTTATCAATCTATAGGCTTCGTTTGATATGCGGTATCCTCAATGGTACAACTGCGCGCCTGGCAATCGAACTGTCTCCCCTCGGGCCAAAGGCGTGAGTTCTAGCGTACCCTGTTCCAGCTCTACCCAGAGATCAAACTTGGACTTAGATGCTCGACAAGTTGGCCATAGGCCGAGTCGATTTCCGGGGTTTTGAACACAGCTCATTAATCATTCGTAGCATGTATGTCGTTGTTTTTTCGCTGCTTAATCAATGTCTAGCTAACTCGATCGAATAGGCCAATCTAACACCGGACGAGCTCAAGCCCAGCTTTCGCGACGAATTCGCTGGCGTCCACAACAACGACAGACAGTAGACCTAGCCGCGGACCCTCCAGTAAAATTCCCATCTCGGATGCAAATTGCAACACTCGAGTCGACTCACGCTGGATGGCTTTTCACCTTGGTCTGGATCAACACTGACGTTCTCAGATGAGGCACCTCGTCAGCCGCGCATAGGTCTGTTGTTGACCTCAAGTGTCAAGATCTCGCCGTAATCATGCTCAAAGCTTCTTGAAGCGAGAATTTTGGGCCCACAGGTATGCATTCGTATTTTCGCTGCGTAATCGTCGTTCAACCAAACTTGATTCCAACAGTCCAAAGTAACGGAGAACGAGCATTGACAGACACCATGCCTACTCCTGACAGTGAACCCTCTAGCGAAGACCAAGCAACGTTGTACGCGATACCACCACCCTTGACGGCTTAAGGTTAAGTTAAACACCATCCTCCACTCCGACATCGACATTTCGTAGACAATATTTCGCAGGGCACGACACGGCCCATCTCCAGGTATTACATCCCGCACAACGTATCCCTCGTCGGCCATCAGCTCGTTGATATCCGATATCAACACTATCGAGGCATCCGTAGCTGCCGCAGCGTCAAATGCATGTTTCGTTCCATCTATGTAATCGGTTTTTTGCTTAGTTCTGAGATAGACATGCCAAAACCTCTTTCAGCCTGTCGCGTTCGCTCCCAACATCCTGCGAAGGCCGTTGAGGACCCCGGCCTCAACTAGCCACACCTCTTGCCAGAATCATTGAAGCATTGAGCTAGGCGCTCTGGAGGGCGTCTATTGATGGCCTCTTAAGATCAGTCTCCTCCCCTAGCTCCTCCCTAGTCCCTAGGATCCATAGCTAAGCCCCCGCATAAGATAAATGTGTTGCTTGTTACTCCGATCCAACATTCTGCTGATCACGACGCATACGAAAGATCTATACTTCGTTGCACAGTTTGAGGCCTCCGTGTCAAGAAGGCAACTCCACCTTCCAACTGACACTGCAGGGATAGCGGCTCTGGTACCAAATGACATTGGGGCGATCATTGGGCGGATCAAGAGAAACGGGCACCTCTCCCGCTACCTCCTTCCACCAAGATCAGCCCGAGACCGATATGGCGGATGTTGTCTACACTCGCGCCGCTGTCCGCTGCTGGGTTACCGAGCGGGAGTGTATATGCGTGGGGCCCGACAGCCCAGCGAGTAGATATGGCGCAAGAGCTGGTGTAGCACACGAGAGATCAGGCCCAGATCTATGCAGGGCGCGAGCGTGCCTTTCAAAATCAAAGCGGGCGTTGTGTATCCTAAGGGGAGGAGCACTTTATCCCACACATGTCCTTGGAGATTCAAATGCGGAAGAATTCGACTGGGGTGGGTGACAGCACCAACTGGACGCAGCTGGTTAGGGAGAGGAATATCCCCAGTGCCCAGTAAGAGCACCTCAGGACTGGTTGAAGCAGGTGCTGCGCTTCCTGCCATCGGAAGGGGTTTGCCCTAGTACGGATATTTCATGACTTCGGTCCTGAAGTATGCAGACACGCCTTGTCGTTTCGAACAGTTCGAAGGTTTTTTCAAAGGCAGGAAATTTGCCTAGACGTCCAATAAGGACAACTGGGGTGTATTGTACCTTCGAAAGGGAATCTACATCAACTGATAAGCGTTTTAGACACTAGGCAATCATAGGAGAACATGTACCTAACGTAGCCGAAGCATCCCGTAGAAATTGAATAATAATATTCACTCTTCGGCGTCCCAAACCCATCCAATCACGCATCACCACCACACGGGGACACACACGGATGGTGACCGGAAGAAACTCGTCGCGGTATCAGACGCCGACAAGTTCGACCTTCTTGCTCTCAATGAAGATACCTGCTGCGCCCCCCATCGATCCTACGGGCAGCCACCTCGATGCCAACTGCAGACCGCCTCAGAACCAGCGGAGGCCATTGCGGCGGTCGACACCGCAGTCCCACAGCGACCCTCCAATTCCGCACGCACGAGGCTGGCGACTAGGAGAGTCGTCCAAGGCGTTGCTTTGGGTGTATCCGCCTCAGGGGTTTTTATGGATGGGACGGGAGGCGGCGGCGGCGACTTGATTGGGTCTGCAGAGGGGTAGGCTGATGTTATGCTGCTCGAAGGGCGAGCGGGAGAGTGCGTTAAGTCACGACTCTGACGAAGCGCTGCAGCTGTGGAACTCACCAAAAAAACAAGGAAGCGATGGTGCGGCATTTGCACGGCTGGTGCTACTGAAAGCTCTGGATCGATGCCAGCTGCTGTTGAAAGCAGCTCTCTCGGGATAATGTCCACTGTGGCAGTTCGTGCTTCAAGTGAAGGCCTTCTCGGCGTTCCAGCCACCCCCCCCCACGGATTGAGTGACTTTGAATAAGCGAGAGGCAGAGTTGCCCAGGACGTTGCTGTCGGGTACAGCAAAGAAGTCCTCGTCGGTGTGATTGTAGACAACGGCGGAGTCTCGATCGAGTCCACGGAGGAGGACTGAAGGGAGCGTGTTAAGACCTGAGCGGCGGCGCGCTGAAGCTATAGAACGCACCAAAGACGAGGAAGCATCATGACACTCAAGTCGGCGTCATAGAAGAGCTCGGGACGAAGCCAAGACCGCGCAACGCCAACACGCATGCACTCGAACGAAACCTTGCACGAACCAACTCCAGCCACCACGAGCAGTGTACGACTCTGCCATCGCAGATGAGCTGGCTGTCGACTTGGCTGACGAGATCTCAGCTGAGATAGATGGCGGTGAAATAGTCCTCGTCGGTCTTGACATCGCCGGCGGCCTCGGGGTCGGGCAGAGCAGCGGGAATGCCAGCATTTTGCGTGATTTGCTTACATAAGTATGTAATCCTCTTCTTCGCCCTGAACTTTCATCTTCTGCTCGTACTCGGCGGTCTTGCATGCGGTCTGGGGCGAAAAAGTCAGGGTGTTTCGCAATTAGCGCGAGTGAGTGGCGGACGTGGTGGACGTCCAACGGGTCCGTCTATGCTGGGACTTGTACAATCCTCCGGAAAAAGACGGTAAAACGGGTAAGCAGGTGATCGACGAGTCACGTATGGATACAGATGGCGGGTGGCGGGGTAGGAATGTACCCATAGATCGCGGTAGGGGTGAGGCAGAAGTGGTACTATCCAGGAGCGCGTCTTCTTCCGTGGTCGCAGCATTCGCTTCTAAGGATGCGCA
>JABCKH010007956.1:0-19409 GCA_018851285.1 Lyophyllum semitale | reverse complement strand
CTACGGAACATAAAGATGTTCCCTTTGGTAGGCTAACCAAGCATCAAGAACAATATTCCGAGCGGAGGATATGGCACTGGAGGTCAGTTAGAGGTCGCAGAACAGGCCTGATCAACGCTGATCAAGTCGATTTTCGCTAATCTTGCCTGATTCAGAAATTCACGTGATCAGGGCATGGGAAGATTTCCGACAAACTAGAGGCTGTCGCAACACTGCGACAACTCAGACGTTGCTTGCATGGCTCGAGATTATCATGATACACGAAGAACTAAATGCCACTCGTCGCCGACTTTCGGTCGCTCCTCGTGGCATGGATGGTGAATTTTTAAGGCATTGGAAGGTTTGAGTAAATAAATCCAAATACGATCTGGCTGAATTAAGGATCTGGGAGACCTTGGCAAGCAAGGTAATGTTATATACCTCTCACGCCTGTCGTACAGCTTTTGATTGACCTTCTGCACAGTGCACACGATCCAGTGGTTCTTGCAGTTCTACAAATGGGCTTGGACGGCAGCAAAGCCATAACGCCAAGCAAGACCGGGCCGTGAAGCCTAGATGTCCCAGTGATTTCTCGTCAAGTTCTGATACTATGATTGTGCTTCGGGTCCCCGCTGCACTTAGCTTTGCGAGTACCTGTACTTCATCATGCGCTTACCCATCGAAACAGTCGACCATGTCTTCAAGAACCTTACCTCCTTCCCGCCTGCGTTACAACAAGTTTCTCTCGCTTCATCTGCGTTTCGTGAGGTCGCCCTACCCATTCTCTACAAGTCATACGGTAAAATATATGCTCACCATATTGGTCGAGACTAACGCTCAATCCAGGATTCCGCGACACATTGGATCTAAATATACTTTGCGAACGCATCGAATCGGAAGCAGCGATGGATCCTGCTGCAACGCACCCCATTGCGATACACATCCAAGAACTCATATGCACGGATACTCGTCTATGGTCCGACACGTCTGAGAAGCTCATGAACCCATCTCTCACGCGGAGACTGGTCTCCGTACTCCCACATATGCCCAATCTGCGCGCTTTCAGCTGCTTGGAATGGGTCCCTCTCAAGCCCAGACTAATCTATTCAAGCCTCCGGGATGCATGTCCTGATCTCAAGCGCGTCGATATTGGACTGCCTCATAGTGCTTATTATACAGAGGGTAAGTTCCACCCCCCATCTCCCGTTGTCGACCCGCTGACCTCGTTCGAATAAGGATATATGGAACACGTAGGAATTGTTCGCTCTCCAGATATTCCAACTGACTGTCAACAGACCTTTGTATTCGACAATTTGACCCATGTTCGTGTTAAAGCTGCCCGAGATATTCAACCAGGTAGGAATCATATTATCTGTAGTATCAGTATTTCGTAACCCATTGCGGACCCCTTTCAGATCAAGACAAATGGTCGGGGCTTGGGTACGTGCCCGAAGATCTTGTTGAAATGCTAAATCGCTGCCCCGACCTCCAGTCCCTATCTCTATCCCTTGCCCATGCAGAAATCCAAGCGGCATGGGATTTTGGCTTTCTCCTGTCGTCAGTGGACGACGATCAGAAGCTTCAAATTCAGTGGCCTTATCTGCAGACGCTTGAGCTCGAAGGTGTAGACGACGAACACGATGAATTATCTGCGTTCCTCATCTCCCATCCATTGATCGAGGAACTTGCTCTCACGGAATTGGTGAACACATTCGGAAGATTGGAGCCAAGCATCACCGCCGACATGCTCCCGAATTTACGATCATTCACAGGTTCGCTCCATACATGCAACATATTACTTTCAGGACTCTCGGCGTTGACTCCGCTCGAGATTGTCCGTGAAGTACCGACAGATATGGATGATCCGTGTCTTGGGGTTGACGATTCGGCAGGCCTGAATACCCTCTTCATCAACCTTAGTCGTTTCCCGACGATCCACACCTTTGAATTGGGAAGCTCAATGAGATTTTCGCCGCATCTTCTGGGACGAGTGGCGAGGGCGATGCCTAACTTGCGTAGCCTTGCCATTCGAGATGAGTTCAATGGAAATTTGGTATGTTGCTTTCATTTAAAGTACTAGCATACACGTTTACCTGTGTTTCGAGTCAGACCGATTTCGTTGTTGCCATCGCGCAGTTCAAACACTTGCGCAGAGTGTCCGTGGCAATGTTGCAGGGCGTCATTCAGGCGTACGCTGAAGGCGATCGTGGTACGAGTCCTTCGTTGGTTCAAGTCATTGAAGCGATCGTGAAAGTTCATGATGGTGAAGCGACCGCCGGATCCGAGTCTTGTCCTTTCCTCGCCGAAGTCTTTTCCGACCCACGAAACCCTCAGAGTCCCGGTGCTGTCATCTGGCGAGATGGAAAAGGTGGTGTGGAAGTCAGACTTTTGGAATGGTCAAGGAGGGAATCAGTCAAATATGAACATGAGATTGACGATCAAACTGACGATGAAGAGGACGCAGATGAAGAGGAGGAGGAGGAGGACGCGGATGAGGAGGATGAAGAGGATGAGTAATATCGTAACATCTATACTTCGTTCCCGGAGAATCTTTTTTTCAATGGTGCGAGCCAGACATGAGTACCTCTAATGCTGTTCTCTTGAATTTGGATATAAAGTGAATGGATCGGGACATATGAACATCGAGGGGTACCAGATTGTGGTGGAAACCATTACGCGTAACGCAGGCTAAAAAAAGTTCCTTTAAGTAATACATAACGGCGCGCTATACTATTGCAGGACGCTCAATATCAGTATATCAGCTCTGTGGAATTCATTGACCAACGAGTTCAAGTGTCGCCTCGCCTCATTCAACACGACGCTCGCCTTCAGGCCGCCCGAGCTCTGAAGCTAGAGACCTTGTTGTTCCAGGAATCATTGAGGTTCCCTGGGTTGGTCACCATGCCGGGTACTCCAGTACATCCCGAATCGCTACACGGGATTAGTAAAGTGTCAAATATGGATCATACCAGGTGTCCTTACATGTAGAGGTCTACGACTGTGCCAACGTCGGGTCCTATATATCCAATTTTATCATTCTAGTCCGACCCAAGGTTGATGCAAGTGTTCAGAGGCTGGATGGCGTATCCGCAAGTGTTTCCCCAGTACCACCCGTCGCAGAGATAAATGCCATCAAGTGCCTATGTAGGAAAGGATGCTGGTATGTAAGTTACACCAGAAAGCATCACTAACCTCTTGAGAGGGTCTCTCGGGATCGCGAGGTATCGGAGTAAAGGGTGCTGGTGCGACTTGGACGACAGCACCGCGAGCAAGGGTGATTACGAAGGCTGCGAGAATAAAGGAGCCAGAGAACATCTTTGAGAGGGTTGACTGGTTTTCATAGGTATAGATGTACGTCACTTCTTATACGGTTCTGGTACACAGTCGAGTTTGGAGACCATGTGCACCTACGTACTTCGAATTCTGCCGAGGGTCACTGTCTTCGTAATGGAAGACAACTAGTGGTCGAAATTCGTGAGATTAGCGCCAGGAGGATTTTTACGACAGATGGGATCTTGTGGTGTTTGTCTGGAGATCTACTTGATATGTCACGAAATCCTAGATTGATCGTCAGTCTTGAATTAATTACCGACATACGCATAGAATTTACCGTAGGGTAGGGCAACATCGCGAGAGTTGGATAATGGAAGACTCGAAACCTATGCTAACGCATGTGGGAAGGAAGCGAGGTTCTGAAGATATGGTGGACTATTTCAACGGGTAGGCGCATGATGAGTACCTTGCCAGAGAGGATTGAAGTACTTGCAAGTTTATGTGTAGCACAATCAATTCAATTTGGACGAGTGGGCGTTTGCAACTGCGGACGATCGGATATGGCACGTGAAGAGAAAAATGCGGGGTGAATCGGCTGTGCCGTTGTAGGCGACGACCACAAGTTGGACGACGACGACGGCGATGAAGAGCGGAATCCCTAGTGGAATTCACTCTGGCATCCACAAACGATTGTACACTGTTCTACCCCGCCCCTCTGTTGCTGCTGCTTCTTCCTCGCAGCACCGCCCACGGCCGCGGTCAAACTCTGCGTCGTTGTACACGAGCAGCAACCTTCTGCCCCTATCCTTCTTTGACACTCCTCCTGCCCCGCCATCTCGCCTACCGTCTACCCCACCCCGTATACCTGGCGAGCCCAAACAGCATACCAACACCAACCCCAATCCTCTCGCACTAACTCCGCCTTATGACGACTCCATTCACCCTCAACTTCTCTCCTCCAGTCTCCCCTACCAATATCCTGCACATCCTTCGTTCGGAAAGCTCCATAGTTCCAAATCCCCACTCCATTCTCGCCAAAAACGACCCCGCACGCGTTACCAGTTGGACGTCGGTGCCTACGGCATTCCCAAACGCTGCCGCGATCCACGTCGTGCCTTCTCCACGCATACCCCAGACCCCATGCACCTTGCCGTCCAGATCGGTGAAGATGCATACTTTGTTCGCGACAACGCCATGGGCGTCGCAGACGGCGTCGGCGGTTGGGCCCGCACCCACCCGCATCCCGACCCAAATTCTCCTCCCACGCCGACCCCCAGCGCCCTCTTCGCCCGCCGCCTCATGCACTTTACCTCTGCCCAGCTAGAGCTGCCGCCTGACCGCGACTCTGTCGATTCGGGTCCTGTTCAGGACCTTGACTCACACCTCGCGGAGCTTTCGGAAGGCATCGACGTCCTGCAGATCATGGAGCGTGCATACGAGCAGACCGTCAAAGCACACGTCCAGCCATTCACCTCCGCCCCTTTGCATACCGGCTCATCCACAGCCCTTGTGGCAGTGTTAGATAACGTAGAGGAGCCCGTGCTAAAGATCGCACACATTGGGGACTGCATGGGCATGCTCGTGCGCGGGGACGACATTGTTTGGCGCAGTGAGGAGATGTGGTGGGCCTTCAACACCCCCGTCCAGCTCTCTCCACCTCCCCGTCCACCCACCCCGCCGCCTTCAAAAATGTCCTCCCTTATCTCCAACACGTCCAACTTCATCTCGCAATCCTTTTCGTCCTCTCCATCCCGTCCATCATCTCCTTCGCAATCATCGTACCCTCCACCCCCTCCACCGAAACCAACACGGCCCACCCCGCGTGCCGCAGCCGCTGACACCGCAAAGGTCACTCCAAGCACCACTGCGCAAGTTGTAACGCTCCCAGTACGCCCAGACGACATTCTCATTCTCGCCAGCGATGGCCTGAGCGACAACCTCTGGGACGAGGACGTCCTCGACGAAGTTGTGCGGTTCCGGCGGACATGGGCGGCCGGAGTATCGGATACACATGAGGCGTCCTCAGGCGTCACCACGCCAGCGAGCAGTACCTCAGGAGTGCAGATTTTCACCGCAACGGCGACGGCCACGAGCTCATCCAGCGACACAACATCACCGTGTACATCGCCCTCGCCGTCACCACCGATAGACACCTCCTCCCTCCGCCGACACACCCTCGCCGGTATGCTGTCGGAAGCCCTCTGCTCCCGCGCGCGCCGCGTCTCTGAACGGCGCCACATGCCGACACATGGCACGACCCCGTCATCCTCAGCACAAGTGGCACCGTCATCAAGCACCAGTGGCAGCAGCACCTCAAGTTGCAAAACTGCGTGTGCTCCGACACCAGTGCCCAATTCAACGGCAGGGCCACTACCATCACAACCACAAAAAGCTCCCGCATCACATCCCTCTTCTTCTCCATCTCCCGACTCCGATGTGGACATAGACGAAACCCCGTTCGGCCG
Source organism: Lyophyllum semitale (assembly GCA_018851285.1). Taxonomy (NCBI): domain Eukaryota; kingdom Fungi; phylum Basidiomycota; class Agaricomycetes; order Agaricales; family Lyophyllaceae; genus Lyophyllum; species Lyophyllum semitale. Next base: position 13,692 of record JABCKH010007956.1, on the reverse strand, counting down.
CCGCGCACGCGAGCTCGGCAAGACATTCGCAGGCGGCAAACGCGACGGTATGTCCCCGAGCTATTGACTGACTGATGATCAAGCCCTAACTAACTTCTTGTCACCGCAGATATCTCGGTTCTTGTCGCGATCGTGTCGCCCGCCCCCTCCCCACACCCCGTTTCAACCGGCATTGATCCACGAGGCGCTTAACTGCGCAATTTCTTTTCTTCTGCATTTACCATTCCCACTCCAGCATCCATATTTCTCTTGCACTCGGACTGCTTGTACAAATCCCCAGTCACATATATATGCATATACACGTTACGTTACCCCCCTCTCATATGTAGATTATTTTATTATCCCCACACTCAACCAACTACCTATGTAAACTGTCTGCCCTTCCCGTTCCGCCTTACTTGCCTTCATGTCTCCAGCTCCGTGCCCTCCTCCTTATGTATGTAATTTTCCAAAAAGAAATTGGATGGATCGTACCCTTGTAATATCATGAATCCTTTTTATCATTGAAACACACAGCACAGGAACATTTACTCAGGCTTTAGATTGTTGGTGGGCTTACTTCGCATCTCCTCCAAGTCGGTGGTCCTAATTTCCCTCCAGCTCGGGCTTTCTTCATCCCGCGTTGGTAGTCTATGTCAACTTGTCGAGCAGGATTTATCATGACAGCAACCTGATGAAAGTTGGATACAAGCCCAGCTGACAACTTTCTAACACGCCCGCACTGAGGAGGAGGAGAAGAAACACCGTATAGATTCTTGCACTCCGGTCGGGTGGAGGGAGACGCTCAGGGCGGTAGAGCAGGCCGAGGAAGCGAAAGACATTGCCCAGCGCAAGATGCTATAACAATTGTTACTCAGATGTTCAGAGCGTGGTTCGAATTCAAGTTGCTGGTTCTTCTTCTCGACACTCACATTTTCCCAGCCGACAACGACATTCGGCACAACGCGATACGAGGGCGGCGGCGTTAACAAAGGCGTCTGCGGAGCGCTCGAGGAAGAAGATGAAAGCGTTGGAAATAACTGAGAAATCGCCGTGGAACGTCTATTAGTACGGGCCCCGCTGGTTTCCTGTTCGGGACCGCCGCGGGTCCTACATACTTATCTACATTATACACCAATGGCCATACCTCATACTCCCACCTCGTAGACTTTTGCTAGGATGACTACATTATGGTTCTTCAATGCCTTTCGTAGTTATAGCCTCAGCTTGGTTCTTTGGGTAGCACATAGGTAAACTAATCCGTGAGATTCCGTACATCACAGCGGCTATGGTTTGCTTGTGGCGTACATTGATCCCGTGTACGTAGTACGGGCCCCGCTTGTTCCATTTCGGGACCACTACGGATAACTATCCTAATCCTATGCGTTATGGATCAGATCGGAGAGCGGGCTACCTCGCACAACGTGAGAGCTCTGCAGTGCTGCAGTGGGCGTATAAAAGCCCAGCCATGAAAGCAGGAAACCTCAGAGCCGGTCTCTTCCCAAACCCAGTCACAACACATCATGAAATTATCTGCTATTGCTGTTCTTGCTCTTCCAGTCGTCCTTGTGAGCTGGACCGTCGCGGCCATGCCCCACCGCCTGAACGCCCGCTACCTTGAGATGGTGGAGCTTCTGGAAGGGAGGCAATTCTTTCAGAATACAGGCTGTAGGTGTTGCAAAACTGGGGTATTAAAAGTTGCTAAAATGATTGCTGCTTTTCGCAGTCCAGGGAGCAGGTCCCAAGAAGGTCATCGCCCCAGGCGTGACACAATTCACCACGGGCGCAAACGCTGGCAGCGGAACCTACACACCTCCTCCAGGTGGTTACTACAAACCTCCAGCAGGCGGTTATGGCCCGAAAGGAAACAAGGGTGGCAAGTAGGTCACAGCCGAGTATGTGTTATGATCTTGCATTCGTTCTTCTTTCACCAACTACTGGCGTTACACAGGAAGGATAATGACTACGCCAGCAACAGGATCTGCTTTGCTGAGCACTGCGAACCCGTAGCGCTTTTGTTGTACATAACCGTTTTGTAACACGGATACTTACTTGGGAGAAGACCGTCGGTGGTCTGTTATTACTGTCGGCGCAGTGCGAATTTAAATCGAAGTGTTGCAGAGTGTTGCTCCTGGTTAGGGTGTTGAGGCTATGCCCGTCACGAGTTTGGCCGCGGCCGTGGACGAGGCTGCAAAGAAGAAGAAGAGGCAGCAACGGAGGGGAGGGAGAGAACAATACAGCGTCGTTTGTGGATGCCTGAGTGGATTCCGCTCCGCCGTTGTGGTCGTTGTGGTTGCGGACAGCCGATCACTCCGCTCGCGGGTCGGAGTCGGATTGCTAGCTTATTCTCGAAACAACAGACAAATGGGCTTTGGACCACGGCACTAGTCCCAAGACCATAGCGCCCAGCAAGATCGGGCCGTGAAAGATGCCACAGAAGCTGCTGCGAAAAGTGATTTCTTGATTTCTGATTTCTGATTGTGCCATCTCAGTGTGCCACACAGAACTTACGAGTACGTATAAATCCCTCACCACAGGTTGAAAACAAGACTGAATCCAGTATACATCATGCGCTTACCCGTCGAAACGGTCAACGATGTCTTCAAGCACCTCACTTGCTTCCCACCTGCGTTAGCAAAGGTGTCTCTCGCGTCATCCGTGTTTCGCGATATTGCCCTACCCCTGCTCTACAAGTCATACAGTAAAATATTCGCGTATATCAGTCATTTATTCGAGACTGACGCGTATTCCAGGATTCCGAGACACATTGGATCTCGATACACTTTGCGAACGCATCGAATTGGAAGCTGCGATGGATCCTGCTCCAACCCGCCCCATTGCGGTACACATCCGAGAACTTATATGCACGGATATTCGTCTATGGTCTGACGCATCTGCTAAAGTCATGAACCCATCTCTGACGACGAGATTCGCCTCTGTACTCCGATACATGCCCAATCTGCGCTTATTCAGCTGCTTGGAATGGGTCCCTCGCAAGCCCAGACTATCTATTCAAACCTCCGGGATGCCTGTCCTGATCTCAAGCGCATCGAGATTGGATTGTCTCCCAATGATTATCATAAGAAGGGTAAGTTTGCTCGTGTATCTTATATTCTTTACTCACTGACCTCGTTCAGATAAGGCTACATGGAACATGTAGGAATCGTTCACTCTCCCGATATTCCAACTGACTGTTAACAGATCTTTGTATTCGAAAATTTGACCCCATGTTCGTGTTAAAGCTAATCGGCACATTGAACCAGGTAAGAATTTATCATCAGTATTTCGTAACCCATTGCAGACCCTTTTCAGATCCAGATACATGGTTGGGGTGTGGATTCATTCCCGAAGACCTCGTTGGAATGCTAGATCGCTGCCCGGACCTCCAATCCTTATCTTTATCCCTTGCCCATAAGACAAGCCAAGCGGCATGGAGGTTTGACTTTCTCCTGCGGCCAGTGGACGATCAGATGCCTCAAATTAAGTGGCCTTGTCTGCGGACGCTTGAAATTGAAGGCGTAGACGACGAACATGATGAATTATCTGCATTCCTCATCTCCCATCCATTGATCGAGGAATTTGCTCTCATCGAATTGGTGAATACATTCGGAAGATTGCACCCAAACATTACCGCCGACATGCTCCCGAATTTACGATCATTCACAGGTTCCCTCTATACATGCAACCTATTACTTTCTGGACTCTCGACGTCGACTCCGCTCGAGATTGTCTGTGAAGTACCAATAGACAAGGACGATCCGTGTTACGAGGTCGACGATTCGGCAGACCTGAATACCCTCTTCATCAACCTTAGTCGTTTCCCGACGATCCACACCTTTGAATTGGGAAGCTCAATGACTTTTTCGCCGAATTTTCTGGGTCGAGTGGCCAGGGCGACGCCTAACTTGCGTAGCCTTGCTATTCGAGATGAATTTTATGGAAATTTGGTATGTTGCTCCTATCTAAAGTACTAGTATATACGTTAACCTGTGTTTCGATTTAGGCCGATTTCGTCGTTGCCATGGCCCAGTTTAAACACTTGCGCAGAGTATCCGTAGCAACGTTACAAGGAGTCATCGAAGCGTACGCTGAAGGCGATCGTGGTCCGCGTCCCTCGCTAGTTCAAATCATTGAAGCAATCGTGAAAGTCAATGAAGGTGAAGCGACCGCCGGATCCGAGTCTTGTCCTTTCCTCAGCGAAGTTTTTCCCGACCCACGAAGCCCTCAGAATCCCGGTGCGGTTATCTGGCGAGATGGCAACGGTGGAGTGGAAGTCAGACTTTTGGGACGGCCGAGGGACCCAGTTAAATATGAACATGAGATTTGTAGTGATACTGACGATGGAGAGGATGAGTAATGTCATAATGGTGGTACTTCGTGCCCTTATTCTCTTCCAGGAAATTCAGTACTCTTGAGCAACATGTTGCTATTTGTTTAATTTTGGGTTGCTTGAAAAAATGTAACGAAGACGGGTTACATAGTGCGGTAGGGGCGCCCCGCATACTCCGAGTCGGTGGTCCTAATTATTGTATATACCCACTATCACTATCACTATCACTATCACTACCACTATCTTCATCCCACGTTTGTAGTCTACTATGCCATCAAATAGAGCAGCAATTATGATGACAACGACCTGGTCCAGCTGACGACAGGATACGGTCCTCCCCTGCAAATATGGTGCCTGACTCGAGTCATGTCGAAGCCTTAAGCTTGGCCCCTGCAGTCTTGACGACTGTCGCGAATTACACAGGGACGCTCGTGCTGCCAATATCAAGGCTCAGGATGATTTTAGATACAGAGAAGGTCGTGTTTGGGGCTGCATTGTATGTCATTGAGCGCGCAAAAACCCAGACAAGGACAATTTGGATGGAAGACCTTTCTGAAAACACTGCTCGTCCTGATATACACGGGTCTTGACTCTTTCCTCTACCTCAAAAACACGCTCACGAGATATCCAACATATGCCAGGAGCATGCCCAACCCGATCCACCGTTTCCACGCTCCTAACAACACTACCGCTGTCAACACGACAGAGCTTCCCACCACCACTGCCAAATCGACTGCTTGTGCCCCCTCCACCACCGCCGGCGAGTAGAGCAGCACGATCCCCAGGACGAGGCTGAGCAAGAAGACGTTGCTTCCGACAGTGTTGGCGACAAGGACGCCGGTTGCGCCTCGCGCGCCGGCGTATATTGCGATCAGCTTCTCGGGGAGGGTGGTAGCAACTGAAAGGAGGGTGAGTCCGATGAGGGAGTCGGAGAGGTTGAGGAGGGAGGCAATTGAGGCACAGGAGGAGGAGAGAAGGAGACCGGAGAGGGCAAGGATGGGAATGGACACGAGTAGGGTGAGGAGGGGACGGAGGGAGGAACGTCGTGTTCGTGGGCTGCCCAAGGGGTGAGCGAGAAGGGGGGTGGTTGATATTGGGTGTGCTGGGGGGTGGGTGCAGGTTCAATACCGTCGTCACGACAAGATAGCAAGACCTACCAGTAGAAGGATCGTGGTCTTCACCGTCCTCGCTGTGACTCTCGTCCTCACTACTACTCTCGCCATCCGAGTCTGAGTCCTCTGGCGCCTCCATCACTCCCTTCTTGATTCCCCATGCGATTGCCCCCAAATACACCACAAACACACCCACTAGCCCGCCGCCCACCGCGCGGCCGCGAAGCTGATGAGCCCAGCCGAGCAGCGACACACCCGCACTCAGGAGGAGGAGAAACACCGTATAGATTCTTGCACTTCGGTCGGGTGGAGGGAGACGCTCAGGTCGGTAGAGCAGGCCGAGGGAGAACGAGCCGAGGATGTTTGCAATGCACGAGCCAAATACATTGCCCAACGCAAGATGCGGATGTTGCTGAGAGAGGGCTGCGATGACGACGGCTAGCTGCTTGGCGTTACTTATGTTTTAAGAACAGGTTCTTTGTCGACAGCTCACCTCTTCCCACTCTGCGCCGGCGGTGAGTAAGCCGACTAGGACGTCCGGCACGCCCAGACGACGAGAGACGAGCGCCGCGGCGTCGACGAAGGCGTCTGCGGAGCGCTCGAGGAGGAGCAGGCCGCCGGAGAAGATGAGAAGCTGGGCAACCACCTGTAGTGAGGTGGAGGGTAACCGAGATATCGCCAGGTCTATCAGAGGGAGCATCGTCAACAATAAGGACGTGAACGACGACAGACAAGACGAACGTTCACATCAAGGGTCCGGCGGGGAGAGTATACTCGCGAAAGATAAGATGTGGCCAGCAATCTTATCTCTGGGTTTATATTTGTCCACACTCTAGTAGTTCCTGCTGCATACCCGTGTAGTAAAAAGCAATGCCTCAGCATATGGGCGGACAAACAATTTTACACCATAACATTGAACCACTTTGGCTCCGCCCCAAACCCCTCGTTGGCCATGATGTCCTTCAACTTCTGCAAGTCTTCGCCTTGAGGGATAAGTTCGTTGTTGCGGCGAGTACACGCCACAAGGGCAACGAGCGTGTGCTGTTCGAGTGGGCGAGCCGTCCAACCAATTTCGATTGCAGTCTTCGCCATGGGCCATATGGGGTCGAATTCCTTCCGAATGTGGCGGAAGAAAAGCGAAATGTGGGCAGTCGTGTTCCGTCGACGTTGCTTAGCCGTCGCATCAGAAGGCGACGGGGAGATCTTCTCGGCGTATTGTGAAAAGCCCGACTCAGGCTCAAGCGCGAAACCGAAAAAGACTGCACCTCGGGTGCGGTTCGCCTCGCGGTAGGAGATGAGTTTACCAGCTATTTCCTTGGTCAATCTGTGGTACCAGAAGAAGAGACAACATTGCGCACCCATCTCGGTTTGTTAGCAGAGCTATTCTTCGTTAGGTTGGGTTATTATTGAGCGCAATTTGGATCTTCTCAAGCAATGAGCGGAGGTGGAATAGGGAAGTAGTTGAAACTTGAGACAATGTTTCAAGCAACTATCGGTCGCGGCGTTTCAAATCGCAAATTGTAGAACATCCTCTTGCTCGCTGGCAGGTTGAGCGACAGCTTGCGAGTCAAGTTACGCATGTTTGACAGGCATCTGCCACTAATCGTAAAAAATACACGTACTAAGCACCCGTCTGCGAATACACAACTTCCTAGACCCATCATCGTCTTTTGACAATCACTCGACGCACAGCACAGTCATCATAGTCCAAGCACAACTCATATCAGTGCCAGGGCCATTCTTATACCAAGCAGATCCTGCGGCTACGCATTCCTGGTGCTCTGCCCCATTCTTCCGCGCGGGGGCAATGTCTGGCCATAGAAATACGACATCAGTCCCTCCGTGTGTGTGATCGTGAGGTTAAACAGTGGGTGTGTCGCATTCTATGGACGACAAACAAATACACAGCATGTGGTGAGCGATTGAAAAACGACAACAATACTAAGATACAGAAGGCAAGGCTTACAACGCGATTATCTGCATCTCCAACGACAAGTGATGCCCCTTCCTCCTCCGTCCACGCTAGGGCCTCCTCGAACACTTTCCTCCGGACCTCATCAGGAAGTGTGCTGTGGCTAATTTTCGTATCTAGGTGGTTCGTTAGTTGTGTTGTAATCGGGAGACCGGAATGAGAGGCAAAACAGACCTGGTGAGAAGCTTTGATCGGTGATCCACGCTGCACGGATTTGCTTCCGTCGTGGATCCGCAGGGGTAACACGATGTTGTGCTGCTGAAAGCCCAGAGAGGCAGTACAGCGTGTGGTAAGCATCGGCGTTCCTGAAACGTAGGAGCATCAGTTAGGTGACCATATCCTTGCTCAGAAAACACTCGGGACAGCGTGATTGAGTGTCACAGCATTGGGGACGATTAGGAACTACCAGAATAAAGACTCACTTTGGTGGTTTATCCCGCAGGCCGCCGGCTGGATGCTGGCCTGCATAAAGAATATACTCCTGTAGCGCTCTCCGATTAAGCAGTGAGTCTACCAAGGCCAGACTCCGCGTTAGTCACCACGCGCACACGGCGAAATGTTATCGCACCATCCACGTCGTCCCACTCTTCGCCCCGCTCCCCGACCCCAGATGACGGTCCATGGGTGGCAGCCCCGCTCACCCCCAGCGCCTCTAAGAGCGCAAACGCACCACCGCACCACCACGAGTAACAACCATCTACAAGCTTGTTCGTTCGCCCTTTGAACCCGCCCAGCTCAATTTCACTCCCCTGCATCATGACCAGCCACCGCAGAAGGCTCTTGACGTCAATTGTGGGCTCTACCTCTTCCTCTGTATCCTCCCGAAAAGGCAGTAGGAGCACCCAAGCCGCAAGAGCACAGAACGTGTACCCGCCGTGTGCTTCGCCAAGCGGCGGGCGAGGCGTCTCCAACAACCGGCGGGCATCCCTAGCGCCGGTACTGCCGCCGAGTGGCGACGGAGATGGAGATGGGGAAGGAGATGGAGTAGCAGCGTAGTAGGGCTGCGAGGCAGAGGCAAAGCCGCCTTCGTAGGTCTGGCAGGATGCGATGAAGGATGCGGTGCCTTTAACAAGTTCGGGAGTGAGAAGATCGAGAAGTGTCGCGGTCACGAGAAGGCAGTAGATCCCACTGCGTGAAGGGATTGATCAGCTTTGTATGTGGTGAAAGGAGGAGGGATCGGCGATAAGAAGGGAAGGGCGGCAAGATGATAGGAACGCACCGAACATCAACTTCTGCGTGATGTGCCACGAGGAAAGAGCCGTCGGGCTGCTTCAAAGACATGAAGAAATCGTACATCTTCTTCCTGCATAATCCATAAATAGCAGCGTTCAAGGCGTATGGAGATTTAAAAAAAGTACCTATCGACCTGGTCCCAACCGCCACCTGGGCCGGACCGTCCAATGATAGCGAGGGCGCATATGGATGCGTATGTGGGGAGGAGGTGCGCTGCCTGCCCTGGGCCACCACCGAATCCTCCGCCAGGATGCTGGGCAGCCATGATCTTATTGATTATCCTGTGAAGGTTGGACATTAGTAGGTTTGCTTTAGATATAAGCTGTAGGGAACACCGTGAAACAACAACGCGTGAACGAAAGGTACAAAGTGATCAGCACATACCGCTGCTTGTTCCCCGGATCGAGCCCAACCTGCAATGCACTGAACGACTGGATCGTCCAAAACAGCAGCCATGGCTGGCTGGCGTCTTGGCTCACATATCTTGCCGGAAATCCCTGCACCAGATTGCGCACTAGAAATTGCATATGCGCCTGCTTGGTGAGGATCGGTTTCGGTTCGGCGCTAGAAGGGATGTGCTGGAGTAGAATGGCCTCGGTTTCAGCTTGGCTTATCGAGGAAGGGGTTGGAAAGCCGTCAGTTGGGGTCGGCCGTGGTACATGGGGCGGAGAGGTGTCACTCATGGTAGTGGAATGGAACAATGGATGGCAAGACAAGAGACAACTTTGTCATTGATCATGGATCATGAAAGGGCTTGTTTAGGCTTCACCACAAATCATTGTTCAGCTCAGAGTTGTGTTGCTATTACTGAGGATAGAGGAAGGCATTATGTATTCGTTGAAGTCATAATAAATAAATAAAGAGACGACATGGTGTATCGGTCGAAAAACGAGATAATAGAAAGCCAGCATGGAAAACGAACAGCGAGCCTGAGGAGATATGCTAACGAGGGTGATGTGATGAAGACGGTAAACTGATATATGTACAGAGATTCCGCAGGATGGATGTTAGTTTGCAGAAGTTTTTGGAGTTGTCGTCCGAGGTCCCATCGTATCGTGTTCATGCACAATCACAGAGTTTCAGGCTTCACCCGCCAGGCCACAGCAGCAGCTGCGACGACTAGGACAGCAACACCAACAACTGTCTGTATCTGATACTATTGTACACAGTAGGTGAGAATCATGATCAAAACAACGGAAAAAACAACGCACTAGTTCCCGATCGCGAGTCCCGACAGATTTCGTACTTGATGCATTCTCGCGTTCCACCTCCTTTGTCCTCGTCGGTAGCGTATATACCGACGAGTCGGGTGTCGCTAGTGTCTCTGCACCACCATCGTACGTCTTCGTTCGCACGCCGAGTACAGTATCTTCTTCACCATCCTCCTCCAGGTCATCTTCCCCTTCCTCCGCCTGCCCAGTCTTAAACACGCCTGAAGCCGACAAGACACCCTTGGCCGGCGACGCCTCCTCCGACGCAAGCGTTGCATCCGTATCCGTATCGGCCTCCCCATCTCTCGATCCTGTGGATCGACTCCTCGACTTCTGTCTCGACCTCCCTCTCCCTGACTTCCTCCTCCTCGGCCGGTTCGAGTCCGACGACAAACTCCGCGGGCTCGGGGGCGTCACCAGCCCAATATGCTTCAAGGCATCTCCATTCGCCAGACCGACATGCTGGAGCTGCTGTTGTTGCTGTTGCTGGATCTGCTCTTGCTGGGCCTTCAGTGCCGCCGTAGCCGCACCAAGTTTCTCCAACCCCGAGTCCATGCTGCGCACCTGGCCTTCCCACTGCTCCCTCGCGTGGTTCAGGCGCTCGCGCTCCTTGTCCCAATCCTCGCGCACGCTGCTCCACTGACCCTCCATCGTCTTCTTCCACTCAAGGACCATCGCTGTGAGGCTCTCCCGCTCCTCGACACCGGGAACGGGCAAGGAAGGCGGAGCAGATGCCGGCAAGAGTGTCGGAGAGGCGGGTGGCGAGGTCTGTGTCTGGCTTTGCACGCGCGATGCGGCTGTGGCGTCCTGCGTGGCTTTCACAGTGGCTTCAAGTGACTGGACTTTGCTCTCGAGTGCGGAAATGGTGGACTGGGCAGCAGTGTGCTGGGCCTCGAGCGAAGACGTGAGCGCCATGAGGGCTCCAACCTGCTTGAGGACCTGCTCGAATACTTCTTCGTTGGAGTTGGGAGAGACAGCGGATGCAGCAACTTTAGAGAGCGGCGACGAGGGTGAAGAGCGTCGAGGGGCGACGAGGAGCTTTGTAGTTCTGTCAAGGAGGTTCGAGTTGCGATGGTGAGAAGTGAATGGGTCCCCATCCCGCATGCCAAGATTTGTAGGTTCAGGCGTCCGCGGGCGTCCGAGTTCGTCATTTCTCCTTCTCCTGCCTTCCTCGTCCTCGTCCAGCTCCTCTTCATGTTGCTCACCATGTTGCTGTTCCTTCTCATGTTCGTCCTCCCGAATCTCAGAGTGATACAGGTCCTGTTCTTGTTCCGCGGCCAGTTGTTCCTCATCCTCCTCCTCTACCCGTTCCAACTCGTGAGGGACGATAGTCGCGATGCTTCTGGTATCGTCGTCGTCATGCACAGCGCTCTCCTCGTCGTCTTCATCAAACCCGCCCCGCGGCTCCTGCTCCTGGTCCTCACAGGCACGGCGATCATCCTCAATTTTGATCTCTCGCCGTTTTGTCTCCATCATTTCTCGTAGATTCCGCACCTCCTGCTTGATTGCCTCCTGCTCGACCAGAACACCCTCCAGAGCGCGGATCTTGTCGACGTGTGATGAGAGAGACGACTGGGTCTGCTGAAGCTGTGTTTGAAGCTCCACGAGCGTCGACGTCGTCAAAGCTGCTGAGGGCGCGACGGCGGCTTGCTCGGGTGATCCCGCGGCGGAAGCAGGGGCGGAAGGTTCTTGGGACGACGGTTGGGTGGTAGGCTGCGTTTGTTGCTGAAGGGCTCGCACGGAAGGAAGGTTTGCAGGGTATGAGGGAAGGGTGGAGGGCTGAAAAGAAAATAGCGGAATAGGTTAGTTGATAATGGATGTTTGACAGGTAAAATGGTTCTATGCACCATATTTCCACCGAGGGTATCATGTATCTCGTTCATGGAACCCGTCAGTGTATGAAGTTCGGCGCCAGTTTCGCGGCTCTTCTGCAGTTCGCCCTGTAGCCGGCTGAGGATGTGGTCGAAGGTTAGACCGCTCTTCCCGGGCGGACGCATGCTGCCACCCATGCCACCCATACCCGCCAAGCCCTGCTGCGCCATCTGGGTACGGCGCTGGCCGGGTGCAAAATTGAAGGAGCCAGCGCCGTTTGTAGTGGCATTGCTGGGGCCGGGTTGTGCGGCCATAGATGAGGCTTGAACAGGAGACGTCTGGTATTGTTGGAGGTGCTGCTGCTGGAGTTGTTCCGCGCGCGCAGCCACCTGTGCGTCTTGTTCTGTAAACACACAAACGACGCGGGCGGCTACCTTGTGGTGGATGATAGTCTTGTTGTCCTCGCCCACAATATCGATACCAAATTCCTAGGCACACGAGTCAGTCGGCCTGTTTCGTACGGGGTTCGCCCGTGGTGGGTTATTGGTGGTGGTGGATACGTACTACAATATCGTCGCTTTTGAGCTCAAATGGTTCAGACTCGAGGCCTTCCGGGCTAAGTCGCTCTCCGTTGATAAATGTGCCGTTGGAGCTCTTGACATCCTTGATGAAAATCTTCGCCAAGCAGGTCATTCGGTACGTTACTACTGCCAAAGAAATTCCGCCATACCTTGTTCCCTTCCTCCCAGACCTCTGCATGCTGCCTGCTCAGGACCTTGGAGTCAAAATAGCCGTTCCTTTCCCCTGGAGCTGTCTTTGCGTTGGTTTGGCGCCCGATTTTTACACGCTGGCCATGTACGAGGGATATATGCTTGGGTACGAAGGAGTCGTTAAGAGGATATAGGTAGAGAGCTGGAAATATGGGCTGGACGGGGGCGGGCATGGCTGCAGCTGGCAGACCTTTGACGATGAGAAAGTGCCAAACAATCTCTGACCCTAACCCTAGTATGTCAGCTCACATTATCTCCGGTGCCTTCCTGTTCCTTGCTTTCTCCGTGTAAATACGCTCTACTGCCCTCAAAATAAATGACCATGCTCTTGAACGTTCCCTCATCCAACACAAAGGCGTAAGGTTATTTCTTTCAAACTGACCTTACCCAGGCTATCATCTGATAGTCAACATTCTCAAAACGACAATAGTTTCCATTCCAGTCTCCCTCCCGCCCGTGTCTCCCATAGCGAACCTCGATCAAGAAGCTGTGCGCACCAATTCCACGCCCCAACCATTTCGGCCGCGCCTGTACTGGCAGGCAACCCGCTTTATGAATAACACACTGATCGCCTTTGGAGGTGATCGCACCTAAATCATCCAATCAGCGAGTCTGTAGCAAAGAGCTGTAGTCGGCAACACGAGATCTACCGAATCTAGTAGAATCTACGCACCATGAGGCTAGCGCTGTCACGCAGATGCAACGTGCACTTGCATCAATACTTACCTCCACCATTTCCTTAAACATCAGGGAATCGAACGAGGTCTGACAATTCCTTAGATATAAATATATGACAAAAAATATAACTAATCGACGCAAGAGTTGCAAATGGTCCGCTAAACGAAGCTAAAGGACAGTAGAGTTTGTGAATAAGCCACAGGACGTCAGTCGGATGTGCTGCGCATAGCGAAGTTGCTGCTCTGAAGATCAGCATCATCGCGTTGGCCTCCTTACCACACAAATAAGAGCGGAGGTATCCAAAATCTGATGAATATGATTATATGGCACAGTTGGAAAGGCCAATAGGTATCAGCTTGTGTGACCATGACAAAGACCATCTGGGCTGTAGAGGTTCTACAATGCTCCCAGCTATTGCGCTTATGACAAATTTGCTACGAATCATTTATCTTATCTTATCTTATCTATCTTATTCGTAATGTTCAACATCCACAAGTCAGAGAGTGTTTAGCGTCCCAGTCAGGATTGCATCTTGGTGGGCTGGTATCATCTGGCAGGCTTACAAGTTTGAACCAGACTCCCATTCTGTCAAAAC
>JABCKH010007955.1:0-19431 GCA_018851285.1 Lyophyllum semitale | reverse complement strand
ATGGTATTCAGAATGTCAGATCTATGAGACTTGGGTTGTGTGCGATGTAATTGTACTGTATCAGGGCGAGCGTCACGCGTCGCGCATCACGCACGTGTGACCTGATGTCACACTAACCGGGGATTGCCCACCCCCACTGTTAGGATCGGAGCGTGCTGCTTCGGCAATTCGCGGCGAGTATGCAGCACTGCAAAATAAGGTTTCAGCCACTGGCACGAACACCAAGCAAGGACTAAACACGCTCTCGCAAGGTAGGCACAGCGACAAACCACCAATTCCGACAAAATGGTCAGTGAATCCTTGATTTTCGCTGTAATGCTCATTGAACGTGATGCTAGGCTGACCAAAAAACGACACCCACGAACCCCATGAGGGAGCCCCGCATTGACAAGCTCGTCATCAGTGAGTACATCATGCCCAAAGATAATATACGTTATATTGAGCTTGGTGCTAGACATCTCCGTGGGCGAGTCTGGTGATCGTCTCACCCGTGCCTCCAAAGTGCTGGAGCAACTTACTGGCCAAACCCCCGTTACATCAAAAGCCCGATACACTGTACGCACGTTCGGTATCCGTCGTAACGAGAAAATCGCCGTGCACGTTACAATCCGTGGCCCCAAGGCTGAAGAGATCCTGGAGCGTGGGTTGAAGGTGAAAGAATACGAGCTGAGGCGCAGGAACTTCTCGGAGACTGGCAACTTCGGGTTCGGAATCCAGGAACATATCGATCTGGGCGCCCGGTATGATCCTGGAATCGGTATCTTCGGTATGGACTTCTACGTCGTGATGGGCCGGCCAGGCGCACGAGTAGCAAGGCGGAAGCAGAAGAAGGCCAGGATTGGATTCACTCACCGTATTAAGAAGGAGGATACAATGGCATGGTTCAAGCAGCGCTTCGATGGTATCATCCTCGTAAGTCATGAATTGTACCTCTTTCGACGCTTTATAACGATTCTGTCTAATAGAAATAGATGTCTCGCTGTGTTCTGCTATGCTATGTATCTATGACTATATGGCATGCCCCCTCATTCGCATTATCCATCATGCTCTCTTTCGGCGAATTCAAATTGATAATATCAACAACGTGCTGTGAATGTTGTGCACCACCAAGTGTCGTCAGACCGATTATTGAAGAATAAGACATCAAAAGCCGACCCTTACGACGAACCAGGAACTGGGTGCGTCTACGTTGTCGAAGAAGGCTACACCTCATGCCTGGTAGTCACCATCCTGTTGATAAACTGGATGTGTTTAACTAGCTTCGATTGAGGTTAGAGGGAGCTTGCTATCACGAGGTGTTTCGACGTTCCACGGCTATTGTATCCATGCTCTTCAGACTATGTTCAAAGAAAATCCATGGACGCTGGCCGAGGACGGAACAACTCTAGCTTCCAAGTACTCCTAACCAGTGATGACAATTACTGACAATTTTCTATAACTAGTCAGCAAGCAATGCCTCGCGCACGCCAGTGTGCGGAGGTTGCAGAATCCGCTTCTCAAGTCGAGCCAGCGGCGTCGGGCGGCGAGTACTGGTGAGTCCTGATACATGGTCCCATTGATCGGTTTAAATAGTGGGATGCACCAATAATAACGGTAAAAGAGGCTATAACAGGCTTTAGCCCACGAGTCCTTGATAGGCAGGACTGGGGTGAGATGCGGCGGATCGATGAAATGAGATGAAATAGCATTGTCCAGTGGTGGAAGTTACAGGAACCCTCATATCAACAACCACGATGGTCCTGAGGTGGTCATTGCTGTTCAATGTTTTCATAAGTATATACCGCGTGGAGAGGTTGGTGAAGCAGGCAGAGCGAGGAATCGTATATTCGAGGTCATTAGATCAGGGAGCGTCAGTGCTCAGCCGTCCTCGTCTTCCTTGTCTTCTTGATCCCCGTCTTCCTCCTCGTCTTCCCCGTCTTCCCCCTCGTCTTCCCCGTCTTCCTCGTCGTCGTCGTCGTCGTCGTCGTCGTCGTCATCATCGTCTTCCTCGTCTTCCTCGTCCTCTTCCTGATCTTCTTTGTCTCTAAATTTTTCTTCCTGATCCCAGCTAAGTTTCCCAACAATGCCTGACAGTCCCGTCAGGTATCCTTTAGAAACATGACATTGTTTAATGGCCAGCTCATGGATGGGTACCCCTCGTTTACGCCTCAACTTCAAACAAATTTTCAGCTTCCAGCGAACGTCATGGTCAAACTTCCACTTGAAGAGTGAGAGGTTTTTCAGGGCCATGAACTTTCCATCATTTGAATTGGGTGGCAGTTCAGACACGGTGGATGCAGGTTCTACGCCATGGGAAATAGCGTGAAGCAATTCGGGGAGGTAGTAGATAGAACCAATATGTGTGAGCCTGCTGAGGTCACCGAAGCTCGTTACCCACGTTGAGACCGGGTCGAAAAATGAGTCGAAAATTAAAGACTCCAGTTCTCCCAACAAAAGTGGCATCCACAGCGTCGGCACGAAGTCATCGAGAAGATCGAACGGAAATTTTGAACAGTTAATTTCAATGTCGAATTGGGGTGGAAGCTCCGGATCGCTTAGGCAAATGTCAGGGGATGTCCAAAACTCGACCCGCAGTGGCAAGCGACTGCGAAGCCTGAGGCACCGAATAGGTCTCTCGAATCGCTTCGTAAGGCTCTCAGTCAACTGGGAAATGACGGAAAGAGAGGTCGCGGTCGCCGAATCCTCCGCTGCAGCAACAGTAATCTTGAGCTTGATACGCGTGTCCGTGGGATAGGTGAGACGATCAAGTAGGAAGGTGCAGATGGAAAGGTCGCCTTCAATATGGAGGTAAAGAATATGTGAAAGGTTCACGTGAATCTCAGGAGCAATGGTGTTATCGATTGGAGTTGGGTTGAAACAGAGCTCTAGAGTCTCCAACTGGTGCATACCTGGCAGAAAGGGCACTGATGATTCTGTCTGCATGGTGCCAAGACCGCTCGGTTTCAAAGAATCTAAAAGCTTTGAAGTTGGCGAGGAATGATTCTTGCCATTCCAACATGCAGTCTGTAAGCTGGACCTGCGTCAATCGAGGGCATTCTCCCGAAAACACGTTTTCAGGCAGTGTGCTGCAGCAAGTGACGGGTTGGAAGGTGATCGTAAATGTTTCTAACAGAGGGGCAGGGGAGTTCAACAGTGCGACAAGGTCTGCGAAATCCCAGTTGCCCATCCTGGGAGAAGTTTGATGGAGGCAAAGCTCCCTGATACGTGAGAGGTGTGATAAAGCTGTCTCGATGAGTGGAGCCATCCTTTTTGCATTAAAGAAATTGACAACAACTGCAACACTCAATGGAGACGACTTGGAACGTCCGAGCATCTCAACAGCCCACGTTAGAGATGAGAATGGTATATCAGTCCACAGATGCGGAGAATCCAGTGCAACACGACGCCAATGCGAACAGACATGGGTTATGACAATCCAACGAATCTTTGTGGGGTCGCCGTCGGTACTGCGTGAGCTGTGAACTCTGACTTTATCGAAGATAAGTGAGAGCAGTTCCGCTGGGAGATGGCATATAGGGCTAAGTGCGTTGTGGCGCCGTTTCCAAGAACGGGTTACCGCTTTCGAGGATGCAATTTCCTCTCGAATGCGTGTGTAAGCAGCCTCATTAGAGGCACCATGGAATTCGGTGGCGTCGAATTCATTAGTCTGGGTGGAGGCTAGTGGGGTTGGTATTTTTATGAGTAAATTTATCATCGACATCAAGAAATTTTGCACCATTCATTGACCCCAAATTCCGCGATAGCATGAGACAGACTTTACGGAGCGCCTCGTACAGGTATGGTGGGCTGGGACTGAACTGTGGTAATCAAGAAAGAGTTAAGCTTGAAGGCTGTATCGATGGATCAGGAATCGATCCCGCGCCTCATCCCCCAGAGTGTAAGTGCACATGACCTGCTATACATCATCAATATTAATGACAATGTGTTCCTTGAAATCCTTCGCCGTTTCCTTCGACCTGCTATGCAGAGAAAACGCCTGAACCCAGAATACGCTAGATTTTCATCGAGGATATGTAGGTATAGAGTCTACTCACGGAATTCGTGAAGGGTGTGAAGATTGATATAAAGATAGTCCGGAAGAAGCAGGTGGCCACGAAATGGCAAGAGAAGCAAGGAGACCAGAACACTGAGAGCAGAGACGTGAGGTCAAGACGAATATGCGGGAAAGTCTTGTGGCGACTTGTTTATGGACGCCGACGTTGACACGAGTCAATGCAGCGTGTCGTTGATGGGTTTTATACCGTTCTGTCGTTAGTAGGCATGGTATACTGTGGCTGATGCTTGGCTGATGCTCCCAAATCGTAGAAGATTTGAACTTCACGTACTGGATCATTAACGACCGAGTCCAAAATATTTACGTGAGTTTCCCAGTTACTGATGCTGCTTCACGGCCATTAAATGAGGGTAATTTATACAGTCGCATAAAGGTATCAGTGTTAGAGTTTTGACTTTGCGCCATTGTGGACGAGCGAGCCACCGAGAGTCAGCATATCAGCTGCCTCCGCCACCATCCGCTCGACGATCACCTTGGCAGGCAGAACCTCGTCAATGAGGGCAGCGACGCGTCCCATGAGCCAGGGCCTAAACCGATACACAAACTAAGTATGGAGTTCGGATCCGAACGATAGAAGCCATAGTACTGACCTTCCCTGCAGTGACTTCTCTGGATGCTTTTCGAGTTCGTGAATGTGAGGGACTATTCCCTTCGACGTAAGCTCCTTAATCTCCGCCTGCCTGTTCTCCTCCCTTGGTCACATGTGAATCAATGTCCAGGAAAACCAAGGAAGTGAAGTGAAGTACCAATCTTGGACGTAGGGTGTTCTTCGCACCCGTAGCGGCCGGCCGGTGTAGATCAGTGTTGTGACCGCGTCCTCGAACCCAGCGCTCAAGATCTGGTCTTTATGATACTTAGGGGCACCGGCCTCAACCGCAGCAACAAAGCGCGTGCCGACCCCTTCACAAAGACAAAAAAGGATGAGCCATAGAAGCAAACATAACTCGCGAGAGGCACTCACAAACAGCCTGTGCACCCCACATCAAGTTCGCCGCCAGACCCCTCCCATCGTACACCGCGCCCGCACCGATAACATACACCGGTTTTCCTGTCAGCGGCGACTTGTGTCCCTTGACCGCGTCAACGCACGCAGGAATCAAGATGCTCGCGGGGGTGTCGCCGGTGTGTCCTCCGCCCTCGCCGGCCTGCGCGCAGATGATATCCACGCCCGCCTCGAGGGCCTTTTGCACGTGCCGCGGGTGTCCGACCATGTTCATGATGGGGATTCCGGCCTTGTGCAGCTTCTCCACGGTCTCCTTAGGTGGAACGCCGACAGCGCAGACGAAGAGGGACGTCTTCTCGTCGATGATGACGTCGATGAGGTCGTTCAGCTGGCCCTTGGTGTAGTCGTACTGGTTGAATGGGCTGTTTTAGTGGGGAATGCTGACCAGGGAAACTGGAACACGTACGTTAGTTTTCCTGGCGTTTCCGCCCACCTGAGGCAGGAGGAGGTCCACGCCAAAAGGCGCGCTCTTGTTGTCAAGACCGTCCTTGACAGCTTGTATCTGCACGGAGAGATGAATTCGTGCTTCAACGAGTGCATATGCAGAACTTACCTGCTGACGAAGGATCTTCGGCGTGTAACCCAGGCCGCCAATGACACCAAGGCCACCAGCGTTAGTGACGGCCGCAGCAAGTTCCGGACCTGCTGCGACGTTCATCCTATAAACAGTGTCACTTCCTGTCAGCGCCTAAAAAAATTTCAAAACGCTAGAAGCGCCGCACCCCGCAAGGAGAACGGGATGCTTGATGCCAAACCATTCGGTGATTGGAGTGGAGATCGACATATTGATGCTAGGTTCTTTGAAGAGGGGCGGGAAAGGCCGAATGGAAAGCAGAATCTGGGGGCGGGAGTGGATTTATACGAGGACAGGTTCCTCATGATAGAATGATGCTCCCCGGTCAGTCCATGATGAGGCGGAGATCGGCAATTATGAATGCCGGTCCCGAAATTCGCGGGCATTGGAAATTGTAAGGATGCGAATCGGGCGGCTAGCATCCCGAGGCATGGTATAGGCGGGACAAGGCTTACGCGAAATACCAACTCCAGTGTGTCCAGTTTTCTTGGTCACGCAGCTCTGAGACGTAGTGCTCGAAGTCGTCCTGCGTTGAAGGGTATAGTAACAGCAAGTGGTGCTAGCTGCTCGCAGAGGGCGGTATGGCGGGTGACTGGTATTATACGTGCGTGCTACATGAAAGCTAAATGACAAGCAATGATAGATGAATAGGGAATATAGGTGACAAGAGAAATCCACGAGGCGCAGATAGGATGTAGAAAGTAAAAATCAAGACGTGTAGTGGTCCGTGTCGTTCATGAAGGCGCAGTATCTAGTGTTGAGGGTGAACTGGGATCCCTGCCAGCAGCTCGCAGAAGTCTCCGTAGCCTCGCTAGTTCGTTAGACAGTTCCCTGCGACAAAAGCACAACTTGTCAGCCCCGCGTTTCATAATTCACACACGCCAGAACAAAGACACTCACTGAGCAGTAGTTGCCGTAACCTCGCTCTCTTTCGAGCTTTTCTCCACCTCCGCCCGCAGCTGGGTGATCTCGTCATGCCACGCCTGCTGCACGTCGCTCGCAACCCGCTTATCCAATTCCCGCAACTTCGTCACCTCCGCCCGCCCCCCTTCCGCCAACCGCACCTCCTCTAGGAGGACCTTGTACTTCTTCCCCACCGTCTCGGCCTCTGTTCTCAGTTTCTCCTCCCGCTGCTGCATTTCCTCTCTCAGCCGTTCCGTGTCTGTCTTCCACGACTCCACGAGGCCCTTGATGCTGTCCCGCAGCGTGATGTACTCCCGTTCGGATTTTTGCGAGAGTGCAGTGGACTCTGAGAGGGCCGTCTTCATCTCCTGCATCGATTTCTTCGTGGTCGTGGTCTCGGTTTTGAGTTGAGTTCTCAGGGTGGCGGCCTCGGCCTCTGCTTTTCGAGCTCGTTCCAGGACCTAGTACGATCAAAATGGGCGGGCATCTCGACATATAATGAACCTCCACTCACCTCTTGCAATAACCGCTCCTTCCTCGCCACCACGTTATTGAGCCCCTCATTCTCTAACCGCAGCCTCTCCCTTCCCTCCTTCAGATCCTCCGTCTGCCGCGTGAGCTGAGCCACACTCCGCTGCGACAGACGCAACTGCGCCTTTGTATTCTCCAGCGCATTTCGGGCATTCACCACTCCAGTCTGCAGGTCAGCCAAGACTTTTGTTGTGCCGCCAGGTGTGAGAGACAGCCGCCGATTTGGTGAGGGTGGAGGCTGTAAGCCGTTTGATAACGAAGCTTGCGAGAAGTCGGGGTCGATCGGCGACAATTTAGATGTATTGGCAGCGGAGGGCCGTTGCGTTGCAGGTTGTCCCTCGTCGGCTAGCGCCCGTGCATTGCCTGTGAGTATCATGATGGATCATAGATGACATAAATACTCGGCTTTGACAAGCAGAGGGGAAGGGTATAGAACGGGGATACTAACCTACGGAAGCAACCGGGATACCTGGTGGTATAGTCTGAGCTTACTGCTTATGTACGGTTAGAGAAGACTTACGACTAAGGGTCCGTGTGGGGCTAGACGCGCGTTTGTATAATGAAGGGCTGGCTGGACTAACTCCAAAAGTCATAGGCACACCCTCCTGGATGCCATTCTCTTCTGCTCCGTCGCGCTTGGGAAGCGGTAGATTGGACTCGGGGCCAGCAATGCCCTGTAGGATGTCATAGCTCGACCTGCGTTTCATTTTGGTAGAGGTTGAGGCGGCTGGGGTGTACGAAGATGGGGGTGGAGACGTAGGTGATGTCATCTCGACGCTGGTGTCCTGGAGCCCTCGAGGACCACTCAATAAGATGTTTTCGAGTGAGTGTAATTGGGCCTGTTGATGCCTAATAGTGTGTTTTAGTGTGGACACCTGGTTCCGGATCGCAACTAAGGCACGGTCAGCCGAAGAAGGCTTCTGGCGAAAATAGGCTTACCGGGATCGTCTAGAGAAACCGAAGGGCTATGACCGCGTATGGAACGAGTAGAGTTGCGTGAAGAGTTCCGCGAATGGGAGCGGTCGCGATTTATAGCCTTAAAAGGCGAAAGGCCAGCTGCGTTGGCAATTGTAGGAGACGTTTGTGAAAGGCTGGGACTGAGAGACATCCACTAGTATGGGGGGAAAGAATGTTGAACTCGTGGCGAATAACGAGTGTCGGCAGCGATGAACTGGAATTAATGGAGGCCAGGGTATTGTAGCAGTACGGAACCAGCGAGAACCGCTAGTTGATGGTCGCTGCTCGCCACTGCAGTGCACGAGGGCCTATTTGGGCTTGTTTTGAATTTGCCTATTACCCCCTTCACGTGCACGCGTCGCGCGGTTGTCACCTTCAACTTAAGCCTTGGTTGTTGACGAGCTCTAAGGCCTAAGGAGTCAAACTACCACTACGATTTTCCCTGACTGACAACCCTCCTCAGCTTTACTTGTAATGTCTGCAGAATGCTCGATTTGCCTGGCCGCGTTCAGGGAGCCTGTCTCTATACCTTGTGGTGAGCTCAACACCTGATGAACGCGCCACTCAAAGGGATCGTCAATCAATCTTCAGGCCACATTTACTGCACCAAATGTCTCTCAGATCACGTTAATTCGCTTACTGACGAGAGTTTGAAATCCACCTGCCCAACGTGCCGTACGCCGTTCAGCCTAGGTCAGTTTTGTATCACTGGTCCTCACTAAACGCCACCCGCTCATTTAAATTTTTAGTGACGCCCGATGTCTGTTGTATTCATGCGTCATCATGCCTGTCCTGATGTCTTCTCGCTTGATAGTTGACCTATTTGCCCAAGAAGTACCACCAATATGTTATTCCGAGCGTCCGACGAGTCTACCTCGACACCACCCGGCAGACGGACCTTGGAAACAAGCTCTCTGCGGCAAAGGCAAGGATTAAGAAGCTGGAGAAAGATGAGGAGACTCTTTTGCGACAGTGCGAACGGCACATGGCTGCAGCGCGTGCGCATGCGGAAAAAGAGAGGGAAGCCCTCAGGGAGATTGACCTCCTCTGCAACACACTCAAACACAATGAAAAAGAATATACTATCGAGAAAAAAGACACGGACCAGGCGTTCGAGGAGATGAAAGCTGAGCGGGACAACTTCTACAGGAAATATCAGGACCTCAAAAAGCGTCATTCTGACCTCAAACGCAAGCAAAACGAGTAAGTGGAAGACCTTTTGCTTTCTCGAAACATCTGACATGGATTGAAGGGCGGATAAAAGCAACACATCGCTTTCCGCCTCCCAGGGCTATAACAACTCGAGGATTACTGGCAGCTCGTCAAGCAATACCATTTACGTTCCTGTCGGCCCTGACACAACTGTCGATCACTCTGGAAATGTATCTCTAATCGTTGAACGAGAGATTCGGCCTATGCCTCTGCGATCTCGAATAAAAGGGAGGACACGTCCGGTCAGCCCGCCACCTATGTTCGGTGGTTCCATCAAACGACAACGTATCTCCACTGAATGATAGTGGTGACTGGATCGTTCGTGATTTGCTGCTACATGGACCATCCGCGACGCGCTATATACTCTTAGACTCACTTGGAGCCAGACATTTTTCCGCGCGAATAATCCGTACATTATGGATTGACAAGCCGCACGCGCTATCCATTGGCATGTTCTTGGTTGGTTTTCCTTTTTGTCAACGTTGTACACAATGTCTTTAACCTACCCAGACTATTCTCCACCAACATATCACTTACATACCCTATCACTATCATTACCCCATTTTACTGTTTCTTATACATATGCCGTTAGCCGAATATTGATCTTATCTTTCAGCTGGAGGATGACAAACTTGGGTTGTCCGGCTTACTCACACCTGTTACTGATGAAAATGTCGACCTCGAGCTGCGCGGGCCCGAGTTCCTCTCTATCCACCACCTACTCACCCTAGCAATGGCGTCGAGCTCTTCTATATCCCTCACCGTCGCCTACCGCGGCACGCCCCATACACTTTCTGTTCTGCCCGATAGCTCCCTCTCGACCCTACAAGCCCAGCTGGAGGAGCTGACCAATGTTCCTCCCTCGCTCCAGAAACTCCTTTACAAGGGCAAGAACCTCTTAGCATCATACGCTCGTGATCGGGATACAACCACTATCATACAAGCCGGATTCAAGAATGGCTTGAAGGTCCAGATGCTTGGCTCAACGTCTCAGGAACTGACATCTCTGCATTCTGTGGAGAGCGAACAGCGGAAACGGGAACGGATACTCAGAGAGCGCGCATCGAAAGCACCAACAAAGGTATGTATTCCATCCACATCACCTGCGACAAGCAGTACTAAACTTGTGACTCATCCAGCTCCGATCCACGGGCACTTCTAACAGCTCCCTCCTGAATTACCGTTTTCACCAACTCACGCCTCTCGCACACCTCCCAAACCCGGGCGGCGCACTTGCACTTCTCACGAAGTTATCCGAGGACCCAGCTATCCAGCACATCATGCAGCAGCATCAGTTCTCTGTCGGCATCCTCACGGAGCTCGCACCGCACGAACACCCAGAGTTGCTCGGGCTAAACGTCAACGCCGGGCAGGCGATCAAGCTGCGCCTGAGAACGGATCGGTATGATGGGTTCAGGGTATACAAGGAGGTGAGACGCGTGCTATGCCATGAGCTCACGCATAATGTATGGGGCGATCATGACAACGACGTGTGTAAAATTTCTGCTTGCCATCGCTACGAAGCACTGACCCGTCGTGGCTGCAGTTCAAAGAGCTCAACTCGAAGCTTAATCGTGAAGTCGCGGAGTTCGAGCGTGCATCTGCGCAGGGGACACACTACCTCTCCTACACCGGAGATGTCTACGAGCCGTCCTCGGAGCTCGAGGCTGAGGCACAAACCTACATTCTGGGAGGCGGACGTACGTCAATAGTTCCTGCCCTAGATGATTCCAGGGAGGAGCGGCGGCGGCGGGTGTTGGATGCAACCATGGCCCGGCTACGGAAGGAGGAAGAAGAGCTGGAGAAGAGTTGTGGGACATCCACTAGAACATAAAGATAGGCTCACTTACATATGTTGATGCTTTATCATGTTATTGCTGTGCATTAGATCTCAAATTCAACACTGCAGTGGTCACTAGGTCAGAGAGCTGACGGTTCTTTCGTGGCGGCAATGCCAGGGTGTGTCGGAACTTGGGCCTAAGAAGGGCCTCACAAATTACACGAAACTGTAAGCAGGACCTGATTCGACGTTGCTGACTCAATAACATGTCTACGTATACCCCGGTCACCGCATCGATGGTTCGTTTTTTGCACGTATCGCCGTATACCTAGGAGAGTACTTATAATTAGTGGAGGACTTCAAGTATTGAATAAAAACGAGCACAAGTTGATTGGATGCAAGCATAGGATGCTTCAAGTTCTCACTATCTAGGCCCTCGGGTTATCACAAAGCCAAACAACTCCTGTTGGGACTCAAACCAAGTTGTTGGACAGACCAAACCTTCTCTCTGCCTATAGTCACCGCATCTGGGCCTCCGAAGAAGTTTTCGAATACATCTTACTAAACATGCCTTCGTCCAGTTCCAGAACGTCGTCCCAAACTCTTAAACAGGGGACTCTCCCCTTTGGTTCCTCAAAACGACTGGCAACAACCCAAAATCTAAAAACGAAAGCTTCTCGCACCAGAAAACCCTCAGCATCACGAAAGGTATCAAGTCACAACAGCAGCGAGGACGACGTGGATGTAGAAATCGACGATATCCATGTGCCATCCTCGGATGACGAACATGTCGAAGAGAAATCAATCCGCAAACCCGAGGAGCGACCCATAACGTCATCATTCAAAGTGTCAAAAACGGGCCACAAGACTGTAAAGCAGGTCAAGGAAGCCCCTGTCAACGCTTTGCAGCCCAAGGACAATGTCCAGAACACCTTGCCTGAACTGAACGAGAAAGACCCGAGGTGGCGCAAACATTATGTTACTGTGCGTGAAAAGATGGGGCACTTGCGACCAAGTGAGTACATGGCGTCGTTGGCGTGCTTTTTCTGGAGGCTGATTTCGATGTCCAGTACATGCCGAAGGACAGAACAAGATTCACGAGATATTGCGAGTGTTTGATCTGTAAGAATCATTGCTTCGTTTGTCGCATCAGTTAATGACAACTGCATTGCCAGGTCTTACGAGTATGGCCCTTGCGTCGGAATAAGCCGCCTCGACCGATGGGAAAGAGCATCTGCAGTTGGTCTCAATCCTCCCGCTGAAGTACGTTACTCATATCTTTATAATACATGCCCCGCACTAAACATCACCATGATCTGAAGGTCAAGGAGATATTGACTACTCAGCAGGGCACCACGCAGAGCGAATTTTCTGCGTCAGTCTTGACCAATGAAGTTTGATCTATCCACATTCTTGGCCCACTTCGTTTTGAATCGCCATGTGAGTGAACGCTTCTTTGTCGGTTACCTCGCATAGTTCGTTGTGACTTATGCAACCTACATAGCCCATTTCTTTTACTTCTGTTACGCCTTACGTATCAAGTGCGCATATCTGTGTTTTAGTCGTTTCGCTCTGAATGCGGTGCTCTTCGTCCCTTGCTTTATATGTATTTCGTAACCTTTATTCGATTGCATCATGACAGTGGTATCCCTTCGGTGCTCGGCCCACATGGTTCAGTTTGTAAGTATCTATTGTCTGACCAACTCCACGACTCGTGGTCAATCGTGGCAGATCGATTTCCTTGTAAAGAGATCTGTCATGTCAATAACATTTGTCCCTCAGCCTGTTGCCAGCCTGGCTACAGATCAGCAGATGCTGATAATGGTATTAACCAAACATCTCCGATGTACCTACGCAGCATCCTTGCTTAAACAGGACATTTGAAGCCATGGATCCCGTTGAGAGCCGATCTCGTGTCGCCAAACCACTCATTTTGGGCGGCTTGGAAGTTCTCCACCATCCGAATAGCCCAAGCTAGGCCTTCCGATCTCGCGATAAGGACGTTATAGATTACTACTAGGTCACAAACCAACCGGAGAATCGATTCCCCTGGCATTATAAATAGTGCACGTTCAGGTGCTATATCTGAGGAAATACCCCATCTACAGGACCTGAAGTCGCTCTATCATCTAAGCAATGCCTACGAGCACCATCAAAACTTCCGAGGTCGACGTTCTTATCATTGGAGCTGGTCCGGCCGGTCTCATGGCATGCAACGCTCTGGCGAAGGCGGGCATCAATGTTCGCGTCGTGGACAAGCGGTCAGTCCTTCCACGAAACCTGCTGAGGAAGGATGCTGAACGAAAGGAATACAGGCCCATTAAAGTAGCTGCTGGGCAAGCAGATGGCATTCAACCGAGGACTCTTGAAGTTTTGCAGGTCAATTTGCATTGGTGAACGAGGAAAAGGTTTTTTTTACTAAAGTCTAAACTAGAGCTATGGTCTGGCCGAGCGTCTATTTGCGCAGGGGAATCAGATGCACCTTGCAGTATGTCCTATATGTTAGTGACATTATTTCCGAACGATTCTTAATTGTATCACTTCTATCAGGCATTCTACAACCCCAACCCGGTGACAGGCGGAATCGAGGTTTGCGAACCTCAGTGCTCGTGTCCTTCGTTCTTGTTGTCAACGACAGATCTTTTAGTTCACTGATAGGATGCCGGACATTTCAGAGACATCGGCGCGTTATCCATTTGAGGTATGCACTACCTTCTACCATCATCTTGAAATTGAAATTGACTTGTTAACCCTAGGTTACCCTGCACCAGGGCGCGATCGAAGACATATTCCTCGACTCCATGAAGAATTTAGGAGTAGAAGTTGATCGTCCCGTCATTCCATTGTCTATTCAAATATCAGAAACGGGGAAACACTCAACAGACCTTGACGATCACCCTGTCCGGGTGAGTGTCGGCGTAAAGCAGCCGTGTGTTTATTTTTATGACATTATCATAGGTAGTGCTGAAGTATATGAATGCACTAGAGGGCGAAAACGATACCGAAGTCGTCCAAGCAAAGTATGTGATTGGAGGGGACGGTGAGTTTTTGCGTTGCGTTAATCAATACTTCTCTCAAGAGAGAAACGTTGTAATAGGTGCTCACTCTTGGGTTCGGAGGACACTTAACATTGAGATGGAAGGAGAGCAAACGGACTATGTGTGGGGTGTCGTCGACATGATCCCTGACACTGACTTCCCAGACATTCGCAACAGATGTGCCATTCATTCCAACTATGGTTCATGCATGATCATCCCTCGTGAGGATGACAAGGTTCGACTCTATACACAATTAGGAAGCAGGGATGCAGTTGATGCAACAAGTGGTCGAGTCGACAAAGACCAGATGGGTGCAGAGCAAATCCTGGATGTACTTGCTCAACTCAACATGGAAGCCATTAAACTGATGCATCCCGTGAAGGTCGCAAGGAAATCTATGGCACCGTATACTATTAGGAAACCAAAATCCATCGACTGGTGGACAGTTTATAGAAGTGTGTTGGCCATGTCTATGTTCCTCAGCAGTGTCTTATTGAGGCTTCAGTTGGACAACGCGTTGCCGCACGCTTTTCTGTCGACGACCGGGTGTTTATTGCTGGTGATGCTTGCCATACCCATTCTCCCAAAGCAGGTTTGTAGACCTCTTCTGATTCTATCGAGGCATCTCTAAACCACAACCTAGGTCAAGGCATGAACGCGAGCATGAATGATACCCATAACCTTGGTCAGTGTGCAAAATGTCTGGGATCCTCATACTCATCAGATGCCTTAGCATGGAAACTCGTTCACGTTATCAGGGGATGGGCGGACCCTTCACTTTTGAGAACTGTGAGGTTTTTTTATGCCTGCGTGTCCCACATGTTTACTTAAACTTCGAGGTATATAGTATGAGCTGGAGCGTAGGAAATATGCGCAAGATCTGATCGACTTCGACAGGGAGTTTGCCAAGATGTTCTCCGGAAAGATCAGAACAGCTGAAAACGACGATGGCATATCAGCTGAGGAGTTCAAGCGGTACGTGCACGTCGTAACATCATCCGTCGTCACAAGGACTCTAAAGTAAGTCACCGGTATTACAGGGCGTTCCGGAGATTCGGTGGATTCACAAGTGGAATTGGTATCTGTTACCAGGCGTCCGCGATTGTCGACGCGCGTCACCAACAGGAGGCAGCGAACCTGATCATTGGGAAACGCCTGCCACCACAGCGCATCGTGCGTGCCACTGATGCGCGCCCGTTCGAACTTCACGACCTGTTGCCTTCCGACGCTCGCTTCAAGGTTCTCGTGTTTACTGGCGATATCCATGAGTCTTCCCAGAAAACAAGAGTGGAGAAACTCGCCCAGAAGATGGGTGCAGATGATGGCTTCCTGAAGCGCTACTCCCAAGCTGGCGATATCTTCGCCGCCTTTGATATTTTGGCCATCACCTCGAAGAAGAACATCGTTCGGCACACCGACCTGCCAGAGCTTTTCCGGTCTCATTGGACCAAGTGTGTCTTCATAATTTAGAAACTGCCATGAATGCTTAGCTAACGACGTCCTTTAGAGTTTACGTTGACAACAAGGAGCTTATGGGTACGCTAGGTGGGGACGCGTACTCGAACTTTGGAATCTCAGCTACTGGTGCGGTTGTGATCGTTCGACCGGACGGCTATGTAGGAATGGTCGCTCCTTTCGATGACATCGGTCACATCGACACGTATTTCGCGCAATTTGCTAAGTAGTTACGTGATGTTCCCTACTCAACTCCCCTGTGGGATCCTAGATGTACACATATCCATAAATCATGATACCAGTCATTGGAAACAGGTTTCTCCTCGTCGGGAGTGCGGGGTTCATGCAAATATTAACAGGAACATAATACGCGAAGCGAGGAAAGGGCATAGAGGCGAGGACGGCATATACATACAGAACCCGTAGGATTGAGACGCATCCTCACCCTCTCCGACCCTTTACGACCGGGGGTGCCTCCTCGCTATCAATAAGAACTCGCCGAGGTCCTCCATTCCCAGGTGGAAGCTTCGCCATCAATCGCGCACGCGAAGTCGAAACACTAGCGGCAGGCTTGGGAGCAGGTTTGATGGTCTTTTTAGTCTCCCCTGTGACTCCAGGTGGGGATATCCTGGACTGAGCCGTGAATACCCTCCCCTCGACCTTCATGCCACTGTTCTCTTTCTCGATACCAGAAGTCCTAATACGTCCATTGGGCATACTTGCGACAGGTCCAGCTCTCGCCTTGCCCTTCTCCTTTGTTGTAAGGCGCTTGGGGTCGGGGTGGAAGACCCTCCCTTTTGCTGTGGTCGTAACTGGTGGTCGAGCAGCCACATTAGGCGCGAGCACCTTCTCCTGCAGTGGGCTCTCGGGAGGGGATTCGGACACTCCAAGCTCGGCAGCGAGTGATATCTGTCCAGATGTGGGCGGAAAGACCGTAGGGATAGCTAAAGGTTCACCAAAGCCTGTTACGCGTTCGTCTTCCTCGACAACTGGCTGAAGTAAATCTGACATGTCTTCAGATCTTGCACCGATTGCATTGGGGCTATTTGGCGAGTTTCCTAGCATGAGAATGCGGCTTAAAGGACTCGGCTTCGCGGGCGAGTACGCGTGGGCCATTCGCTGGGCGAACGGCTTCGCCACAGGGAATGGGTGGCGTGCTGCAGGAGGCGTGGATGGAGCGGCGAGGGCAGCAGCGGGTTCTGGGGAAAGTGGTGATGGAGAACCAGGGGTTGTGCTTTGAGGAGGAGACTTCTGAAGGAAGTTTAATGGTGGAATAGCGGTGAGAAGAGCGGGCTGCGTGGGTAATGATGTGTGAGGAGATGGAGGAGGCAGCACAAATGAGGTCGGGAGAAGGGATGTGGTGAGTGTCAGAGGCTTGGGATTGAAGGCCGGTACCGGTATGGGAGGTAGAACTTCTGTTTCATATGCGGGTATGACCTTTGAAGGAGATACAAGGGAGGAGCGCCTCGAAACTCGTATCATCTTTCTTCCAGTGCCCGCGCCAGCTTTACCAACACAAACTTTAGCTGGGGACTTCCTAGGCGATTTCTTAGGTGATTGACGGATAGTCGCTGCTCGCCGGGGTGAGGCAATGGGTTGAGGTGTCGGAGGCAGCTCAGCAAGCATCATCTCTACCTGCCACGATCGTCTATCGTCCAGGAGTTTAATTCGTTCGGCCTTGAGGCGGAATTTAGTAAAATTCTAACAGGCTAAGAGGGGGCTCACTTCGAGTTCCGCCCTTTCTTTACCCAATTTGATTGCGGCATCCGTAAATTTCTGACGCTCTTGATCAAGTTGCTTCTTGATATCATCCAGCCGCTCCCTCTCGACATCGCGGAGCGGAGCGGACATCAGTTCCATGCTCATTTCGTTAATCTCTCCAGTCGCAACACGGTGGTCTTCAGCGAATTTGTCGAACATGGATTGAGTCTCTGCTGCTTGTGTTACGGCTTGTTTTTTTGATCGTTCTATAGGTATGGATTAGCAAGACCAGGATGAGGAAATGAAGAAACCGACCTAGTTCTTCTTGCAAAGTGTTGATAATGCCTTGCAATCGTTCAATTTCGCCATCCGAGACCAGGATAATCTGTTTAGAGGTCCCGGGCACAGCATTTGAAGGCTGCGAGAGCGTTGTGAGGAGCTCCCGCATATCGTTGAATACAAGGTTCAACTTATCGCCAGCGTTGCCGGTGGGATGCAAAGGGAACAGTGTTGTGAGCGTGAATGGTGTAGGCTGATTGTAACTCACGTTAGGCACACACAAACGCGACAAAAGGTGTTGCAAATACCTCTTCAGAGTGCTCCGACCCATGCGGTCGAGCTTGATGTAAAATGGATTGCACTTCGTTGACAGCCGTCAAAACCAACTTCCGCAGGGCGAGGTTCTCACCACCAAGCTGACTCCTAGCCTTCTCCGCCTCCTCTAAAGCAACTTCTAGGAAGTTCTGGGTCTTCCCGATGGTTTCTGAGCCCGCCACTACCGCAGCGTTTGCACATCGCATTCCACTGGGAACCGTCATGAGTTTGGATTGCGCGTCAGCAATCCTTGCCCATTTTTCAGACATGCGCTCTATATCCTTCTCCTTCTTCTTTATCTCGCTTTGATATGATGCCCTGACTCCCTGCAGAGTCGTCCGGGTACGCTGAAGCTCCGCAGTGGTCTGCCTATGTGCCGCCTCGCTGGCTTGAAGGGCACGCGTGGTCGCACTTGAAAAGGCTT
Source organism: Lyophyllum semitale (assembly GCA_018851285.1). Taxonomy (NCBI): domain Eukaryota; kingdom Fungi; phylum Basidiomycota; class Agaricomycetes; order Agaricales; family Lyophyllaceae; genus Lyophyllum; species Lyophyllum semitale. Next base: position 1,205 of record JABCKH010007955.1, on the reverse strand, counting down.
TGAGTTGTGACACATGAAGCTATTAGACTGGTACACACATTGACCGTGACTTATGGACGTTCATTTCGCGTTCCGCGTTTGCCGCCGTTTCCGTGGCGTCTCTGTACAAAGACCTCAAACGTTCGTGATCATAGGTGAGGGTCCGTAACTTCGTCGTTAACTCCTCAGTCCTTGACATGTCTTCCTGAAATGATCATTCAGAGGTGAGATACTGAATCGATAAACAGTACCCACTATTCGTTGACTCAACATTCCAAGAAGACATTTGACAACGCGTTCCAAGTCAGAATGTGAGATTCCGTCGAGATTTATACCAGGAGATGGAGCGAACCCATGGGCTACGAGTTGAGAGTTTATATACTCCAGACTCGACGTTGAAACGAAAGACAGCATGGAGCCATCAACTAGGGGCGAGGTGAGCCCAGACAGTGAGATATTGTTGATATCCCATTGCACTTTCTTGGGTGTCTCCATTTCTAGAGCTCCGTCTGCCCTGTCACTGTGGATGAGTCAAAGTGAGGTGGTGGATGGTGGATGGTGGTTAGGATCATTTGCCAGGTTGGAAAGTCGCGTCAAGTCACGTGCTCGTGTAAAAGTCTACATACCAATGTGGCCACAGGGTTTGGACTCGTCACCCCGAGCTCGAGCTTGAGCCCGTCGGACATTCATCTTGAAAGTCTTGAACGGATTGTGATGTCTATACATGTCTGCAAAGCCTAGTTTCCATTAATATTCCACACTAAGTAGGTAGCTATGTATGGTCAGCGTGACTTGACCCATTGACTCCAATTGAATTGATTGCTCAGTGCAGTCGCTGGATTGTGACAGAAGAGCTGGAGAAAGGATAAGTTGCACCAGGGGCATAACACAATAAACCCTGGGAACTTATCTTAAACAAATGGAGTTCAAATTCTTTACCTGTTTAAGACTTTTGACCACAACTTACCTTGAACAGGTAAAGATTTTGTTCAAGATTTGTAAGCCTGTCAAAGCGAAAACTTAGCGAAAAGTAAATCTTTGTTTGTTCTCAATGTGTTTACAATATATGACAGATCTGTTTAAGATCTGTCACAGTCACAGATCTTGAACAAATTATGAATGTATTGATAATCAGTAACGGCAATAAACGTGGAACATGCCCAGAACAAATGTAAAATATGTCCTTCATATGTTCAAGATAAGTGACTGGAACACATGGGAAATAA
>JABCKH010007954.1:0-19473 GCA_018851285.1 Lyophyllum semitale | reverse complement strand
GTTGGTACATATACTCGTCCCGGACATGGGGGAATCCTTTAGACTTATTCTCTTTGGATCCCCCTTGTCAGGTAACTTGTTTATTATTAAGTTCTTACCTACTGTATCACTTAATAAATACTTTGGATCCCCCTTGTCAGCCCGTTGACCCTTGCCCAGTCGACTGGCCCTAAGGTTGCCCTTACAGATACCAAAGTATTTACAATAGTATTATATGTATAGAATTGTCAGCTTACATCCGTTTCAGGTCATCCAGGGCTTGAATTCAAGGGGAGGATCCGGCGGAACTGCCGGAGGATGTGTGCCGCCGGACATGGCCCATGTTCCACCAGGCACAAGAGCATTTCGCTCTGCACGATGCCGAAATCTTTACAATAGTATTATATGTATAGAACCATTATTTGACATCCGTTTCAGGAAGTCCGGGGCTTAAATTCAAGCGAGGGATGTGGTGGAACTACTGGAGGATGTGTGCCACCGGACATATGCCGGCCAGAACACAGCAACCCGAAGCATGGCCTTGTATCTGCACCAGGAGGCTCCCTTGTTGTTCTGCATGCCCCGAAAGGATCCTTTCATACCATCTCATACGGTTACACTGTAGTCTATCTGCCCACTACGTTATAAGACCTACACTGTAGCTGTCCTTTGGTGAATTAAAGGATCCTTTACTTCCATTACATACAATACAGTGTATTATACACTGTGTGTATATGTCCTTTACATCGTAGTTACGATACACTGTAGTGTCCTTATGTGCTCAACCTGCCATCTGGTTCACAGACCTGCCTGGGATGTCAGGACTGCTTCATTGGACCTTTATAACCTGAATTTTGTGAGACAAAGTTCTGCTCGACTTTGTCTGCTCCTCCATGCATTTCATGGTTCAATAACTTTGCATTTCATTGCCTGACTTCCATCAGAGTGATTACTTTTTCTAAGACATGGTATTGGCTTTTGCCCCTGAGAAATTCTTATGAACTCCACAATGGGATACTGAGCTCCTCATGCTTTTCTGATGAGATTCCTACGTATATAACAGATATGTTCAAGTGGTGTACCAAGACAAAAGAAAGTATAGTTATTTGATGTTCCCACAGGATGGTGAAAGGCTGAAATATTAAACTTTAAGACATGACAGTTAGACTTATGAAACAACACTCACCAGCAGATTAAAATTTGAATTAAGAGGGATTTAAGAGTGGCTTGATGAAAGTCATTGATCCAGAGTATCCATAAACTACTACAACTCTTCCATCAGGTGAAGTAACGGCTTTACCTCGGAGATGTGCTGGGAGCCAGAGAAACCTGCGACTAGTGATTTGTGAATACAGAAAATTGTCATAGTCGAGAAAATATATGAACGGTGAAAAATGCTCATTCAGGGTGGAAGACAATGGAATCTGAGAACCAGTCTGGACATCCCAGAGGCAAACTGTATTGTCATAAGAGGCAGAGGCAAGTTTGGTGCCCTCAGGAGAGAAAACTACAGATTTCACCCGAGAAGGGGGCCCTTCGAGAGGAGGGCCAATTACAGCTCCTGTCTGGACATCCCAGAGGCACACTGTTTCGTCATCAGAGGCAGAGGCAATCTTGGTTCCATCAGGAGAGAAGACCACAGAAGTCACCTGATCAGTGTGCCTTTCTAGAGCAGGGCCAATTGCAGCTCCTGTCTGGACATCCCAGAGGCACACTGTTTTGTCATCAGAGCCAGAGGCAATCTTGGTTCCATCAGGAGAGAAGACCACAGAATTCACCTGATTAGTGTGCCCTTCGAGAGGAGGGCCAATTACAGCTCCTGTCTGGACATCCCAGAGGCACACTGTTTTGTCGCTTGAAGCAGAGGCAATTTTGGTGCCATCAGGAGAGAAGACCAAAGAATTCACCACATCAGTGTGCCCTTGTAGAGCAGAGCCAATTGCAGCTCCTGTCTGGACATCCCAGAGGCGCACTGTTTTGTCATAAGAGGCAGAGGCAATTTTGGTGCCATCAGGAGAGAAGACCACACATCTCACTTGTTTAGTGTGCCCTTGTAGAGCAGAGCCAATTGCAGCTCCTGTCTGGACATCCCAGAGGCATATTGTGTAGTCACTAGAGCCAGAGGCAATCTTGGTCCCATCAGGAGAGAAGGCCACAAACAGCACTGTAGCAGTGTGCCCCTTTAGAGCAGAGGAAATTGTAGATTCTGCCTGGACATCCCAGAGGTGCACAGTGGTATCACGAGAGGCAGAGGCAAGTTTGGTGCCATCAGGAGAGAAAACTACAGAATTCACCTCATAAGTGTGCCCTTCAAGAGGAGGGCCAATTACAGCTCCTGTCTGGACATCCCAGAGGCGCACTGTTTTGTCATCAGAGCCAGAGGCAATCTTGGTTCCATCAGGAGAGAAGACCACAGAAGTCACCTGATTAGTGTGCCCTTTGAGAGGAGGGCCAATTACAGCTCCTGTCTGGACATCCCAGAGGCACACTGTTTTGTCATCAGAGCCAGAGGCAATCTTGGTTCCATCAGGAGAGAAGACCACAGAAGTCACCATATCAAAGTGCCATTCTAAAGGAGAGCCAATTGCAGCTCCTGTCTGGACATCCCAGAGGCGCACTGTTTTGTCATAAGAGGCAGAGGCAATCTTGGTCCCATCAGGAGAGAAGACCACAGAAGTCACCTGATCAGTGTGCCCTTGTAGAGCAGGGCCAATTGCAGTTCCTGTCTGGACATCCCAGAGGCACACTGTTTTGTCGCTAGAAGCAGAGGCAATTTTGGTGCCATCAGGAGAGAAGACCACAGATTTCACCCAATCAGTGTGCCCTTGGAGAGCTGAGCCAATTGCATCTCCTGTCTGGACATCCCAGAGGCGCACTGTTTTGTTGCCAGAAGCAGAGGCAATTTTGGTGCCATCAGGAGAGAAGACCACAGATTTCACCCAATCAGTATGCCCTTGGAGAGCTGATCCAATTGCATCTCCTGTCTGGACATCCCAGAGGCGCACTGTTTTGTCATAAGAGGCTGAGGCAATTTTGGTGCCATCAGGAGAGAAGACCACAGAAGTCACCGCATTAGTGTGCCCTTCTAGAGCAGAGCCAATTGCAGCTCCTATCTGGACATCCCAGAGGCACACTGTTTCGTCATAAGAGGCAGAGGCAATTTTGGTGCCATCAGGAGAGAACACCACTGATACTACAGTTTCAAAATGACCATCTATCACCCTTAATGCTACTGTCCAAGCTGGATGACTCAGGGTTATCTCAGAACATTTTATTTTGCTACTCCAAACTTTCATCAGTTCACAATCCTTGGGGCATAGGCCTAGCCCTGAATAGTACACTTGCAAGGCTCCCAATAAAATTGGCTGGCCTGTGCTCTGCAGAAGTGAAGAAGTGTTGCTTGCCAATTGAATTAGTCCATTATGACTGCCTTGTTCAAGTTGTTCCTTTAAACACAAAGTCAGTCTTGATAAATTTCAGATTGGGTACTAATCTTTACCTTGAGATAACTGGAGAGATGCTTGACTGCCTCTTCTGCCTCATAGATCTTTCCCAACCAGCTCATAACCTCAATCCAGTACAGGATCCCATTATTCAGAAACTGAGAAATATAGCCCAATAGCACTCCAGTGTCTTGCTCAGAGCTGTCTATCAGATGATCTGCAAAGTACAGACAAGCATACTGCAATGATATAGGAATGTATTTCTCAACCCGCTCAGCCATATCACTGACATCTGAATTAAGCAGTGTGGTATCCTCCAGTTGACAGATATTATATCTCAAACCACAAGCCATAGATTCAAAGCACTGCACAGCAAGAATAGAGTTCTGTTCAGAAGTCTTGATCTGGAATTGGCCACTGGCTTCTGATGTAAGAAAATCAAACACTGACTTGTGGAGGAGCTGAATGACTCCATCCTGTTTCTTCAACAGAGGCCACATTTTTGATAAAATGAATTCTGCTGAAGACAGATGGATGGTCTTTCCCTTATAAAGAGCCTTGGCCTGGTCCACTGCTTCTATTGATAAACCTAGCAGAGAGTCCATAGCTTGCATAGACAAGGGTGTCTTGAAACAAGCAAGGGAACCAATCACATAATGCCAGTTATTGATATCAATGTCTTCAATCTGCTTTGGAAGACTGTTTTGCAGCACCTCATTATATAGCATCCCAAGATCTCCTTTTGTTGCAACATGGCTTTCCTGTAGAAGTCGTTTAAGCCTTGCAACAGGATCTGCCTCTATATAAGAGCAAGCAACATCTGCCCAGACAAATAGCTTATCAGCATGGGTTACAAGCAGCTCAAGAGCTTCATCCTTTGGCCACCATTTAGGAAGATTGTTCTGTTCCTGAATACTGTGGCATCTGTATCTGATATATGTTGAGATGTCTGCACTAGCATCTTCAGCACTTGTAATCTCTATCTGTTTCAGAGAGGTGTGCATTGGTAATAACTTCAAGATGCTTCCCTCCTGCCTAGAGGTTACCAGAACTTTCACCATAGCAGGAAGAGCTGAAAACTCCTTTACAAGAGCCTGAACCAGAGCTTGACGACCAGGCTTGCCATTCTTATCTGCATCTTGTGCACTCTCATCAAGGGCATCAATGATGATAACCACAGGATGGTAAAGTTGAGTGCTCTTAAGAGGCTGTACTATCAAATCTCTAGCCTGCCGCTGTAGCATGGTAGAGTTGACTGGCCCTTTGGCTAGAACTGCTAGAACATGTTTACGTATATCCTCACTGAAGAATGCCAGCTGGCAAGCAATGCTACCAAATAAATGGCATGGAGTATCATCTCCTGCAGTATCTCTGCGAAATCTGAAGAAAGCCCCAAGCAATTTCTGAGACTCAAGTTGCTCAGCAATGCTAGTTGCAACACTAGACTTTCCAGTCCCAGCAGCACCTGATAGCCAGAGCAGAGAAGTAACAGAATCAGACAGAACCCAAGTAAAAATCTCATCTAAAAGCTTTGTGCGAGTACCAGCAAGGCATGTTGAACCCCACTGTATACCACCAAACTCAGCACCAGGCAGGTTTCTCAGTTGCTCATCTTCATCTATGTAGGTGTTTAAATATAAGACTGGAAAAATATTGAAGGAGAAACTTACTTTGTCTCACAAGTTTATCAACTTTCTCACTTGTGGCTTGAGTAATCTTCCACTGATCAACATTGACTCTCTGAGTGAACTGAACCTTCAATTGAACAAAAGCATCAGTGAATCCGCTGAGAGAAGCATCAGCATCCACTGGGAGAATGGCTTGCTTGATCGTCTCTGAAAATCATGTTAGATAAATTACTTTCCATGCACTCATACATGGCTCACCTGCTGTGGTTCTCTGTCCATACTTGGTGAGAAACACGATACACTCACGCAGCTGATCCATAATGGCTTGGACAGTTCTAGAGAGCTGCTGAATTACCTGGAGAGGCTCGGCATGATTCATAAAATCAATGGTGTCAAGGATGCATGCCCATAGGTCCCGGGCTTTGGCATCACGGTCATACTGTGCTTGTAAAATCTAGGAACGATTGAAAAGAGAACCTATATCTAACATCAAACTCACCTTTTGACCAACAGTGAGTAGCGCCCATACAGTCTTTCCATATGGGTGAACCTATTATGACAAGTTCATATATATACACCTTGCACAATACCATATCAATACTCACATCTGCAATAGCACTGCCAAGTTCTACAAATCTCTGAACATAACCAAGAACTTCAGAATAAGTCTTGCTCGGCAACGCTTGAGCAATCGACCCCACAAGAGCCATGGCATTCAGAGTCTCAAGCTCGCTGTTCACGGGGTCAGTGCTAGTAGCAGTGTTAACTGCCTCTGAACGTGGCAACGGAAGTGCCGAAAATGAAAGAGCGAGAACAGCACGGCCCCTAGGCGCTACAGATGTCACAAATAAATCAAGTCCCAGAGACTCATCTAGGAGTATAAATAGTCAGGATAGACCTCGCACCCAGCAAGTACCACATACCAATCGCTGTGTCTCGAGCCTGGAGATGCTCTGCCTTGATGGACATGGTCGCGCTTGCGATGAGGCGTTTCGACGACGTCCCATGGAAGATCTGAAACAAAACCTGTTCTCCTAGTTTCGCATCGCTGGGATTGAGATAACTTAACCCTACACAACCTCTGACATAGAGAGATCGACGTACATAACAAGAGCCTCGTTCCACGCCGGATCAGAACCCTTCACTTTCTTTGTCGCCTCCGTGTGCGATCCTACGGTCACAGAGACACAACAGTATGGCGTGCTCATCCCCACCTTTGGAAGATTGGCGGCATTGAGTACTAGACACCGCGATGTAGGTTAGCCGCCAAGGCGCTAATGCGATCTCGCAAGATCGTTACCTGTAATCTTGAGTTTTGCCCTAAAAGCTTAGTCCATTAGTGAATGTTGTTGAATACCGAGGGATCGGGGGCGTACAAGTCAGTAGTTGTTTCCATCGTTGTTTCGAGTATGGTGGTTGCGAATGAGATGTTGATGAAGTGATCACAATACCGACAAACACACTCACTCTTTCACTTCGACCAAACCGTCACCACCATCACGGTGTTGCGTCTCTTTTTCGAAGCTTTCAAACGTCACTCGCCGCTGATTCGGACGCAGCAGTGCTACCAGGCTGCTTACATTCTCGCCTTCTCTCCATAGTTACTCGTAATTTATCTTCGTCAATTTCCGCCTCTAATGCTTGCCCGACTTCCCCATCGATAACTTGCTTTCCACATCATGGAGCGGTCCTTGTCAAACATACAGCCGTGTTCACCACTGAGACGTACGACCCCATCGCGCCGCACCAGCCACGAACCCCAAACCGCGGAGTTAAGCCCACATGGTCGTTCGAAAACCGTCCTGTCACCTCGCGCCCTTCTGCCCTTCTAATCGATACACCAAGGCAGCGTCCGATTCCTACGAGTCCACACCGCACGCGCAGCTTCCCATCGTGCGGACATTCAGGCTGCAGTATAACCATTGGCAGGTTAGGATCACGGGGGAGGAATTGGAATGTGATCAAGGCACGCGAAACTGCTTTTTTCAGCGAATCGGATCGACCCCGACTCTAACTCCTTGGTCATCCGTGCACCCTCCCATGCTACCATTCCTTCCGTATACCGGAGCCCTCGAACGTCCACCATGCTAGCCTAGTCGCGTGTCTGCGTCTCGCAGTCCGTTTTTTCCATCAGTGTATCTTTACCGAACCTCCATGCCATCGAACGCCTTGCACCTCCTTCGACACGATTTGCGTTCCGCTTGCTTGTGAGCTTTGGAGTTGTATAGCGAGCGGCCTTGCCTACCACTTAAGGCGAGCCCCACTCACCACCGATATCGGGCCTACCAAAGGATAATATCCACATTCTTGCGGTCTCAATTTTACAAAAGGTCCGGCGACGTAGCGGTACCGTCGAGCTGACGATGGGTGATTTCATGGAAGGGCTTGAACTCGAGGCCCTAAAGATGATAGAGCGATTGTTGGGAGTTTCACGACTCGGACTCACCTTGGCGCAGCCGGTTCGCCAACCCTCCGTCACATCATACCCGCAAGTATCGCCGCCCTAAGCATCTTCTTCACCATAGACTCCGCTGCTTCTCATCGCACCAACCCCAGCCAGGCCCGTCGCCGTTGACTGCCTGCCGGACGTTGGTTTGTCTGTTTTCGGACAGGGGATTCTCCGCACGTTCTCGTCTAGAGCCTTTTCTCTCAACCGCCGCTCGGGGCCGCAATCAGTATGTCTTTTTTCCCTTCCTGTTCGGTCGTAAGCGCTAGCTCCTGATACTTAGCTTCTTTAGTGAGCACAACGGAATACCTCTAGAAAGGTCCTCGTTGGTTTTATCCCAGGTGGGCGCCAGACGTTCCGTCCCGATACATCGCCAGGCCACTTTTGTTAGCATGACATTCTGACGTTGAACTACATCCCCATCCATCGGCTCAGCAAAAGCCCTGCAATCCCCTCGAGAATCGGGATGTCATGCAATATGCAAATGTATGCGCATCCGATACTAATTCTTCGACCCTCCACTGGCCCACCTCATCAGCATCGAACCCTATATTAACCCCTACATCCATCCCGCTCCCCGCAACATCACTCCGGACAACGAGCCCGTCTCACCCTCCCTCAAGACAGTGACGTTTTTGCTTCCTTCTCCATCGCCGGAAGCCCGGATGCGCTATTTTGGGTGTGTCACTGAAAGCAAAATTCAGCGGATGTTCAAACCCAGCACGAGTTCGCCAATGCGGCGAGAATATGACGAGGCAGGGCGAAGTTCATCTGTAGTTGAGTTGGATGTGATCGGCAAGTTGTCATCCATACCGGCGCCACTACTTCCCATCCGTCGATATCTCGCACGATGGACGGCAATGTTATGACCACCGTTGACTCCGCTCTGTCACGTCGAATGACGGATGATGATCGATGCCGTTTTGCGGCTTTCTGATTCATATACTGCAGGCTCGATCGATGTGCAACGTTCACGGGTGTGTTGCTTCCAGCCTTTTTTTCCGTAGATTCTCTCGCTCATTGTTTCCTTACCTCACAGTCATCTACCACCTCAGCGACTCCCCACCATCCTCCAGCCCCCCCGAACTGCATAGACAAGGATAATACCCACGACGGCAGCATTCCATCGGTCACCACCGGACGTCCACTCTTGCAATCCACCTCAGCAAATACCGGGTTCCGTTCTACACGCGTGTGTAGCCATCACTGCCGGTGCAACATACCCGCAAGTAGCACCACCCGGGGTGTCCCATGGACTCCGGTGCTTCTCAATCTGCCTATCCTAACCTGGCTGATGCGCACACGCGTGGCCAAGGTTTGCACATCGCTCGTCTGAGGAGACTCCGCGCAGTTCTAGCCCAGAGCTGTTGCTCTCAATGGAAGCTCGAGGTCACAGTTTGGTATGGTTTTCGCTTTCTTCTCCTTCTGTTCTACCAGCTGATGATATCCTTGATTCAGAAGGCACTTGCGAGATATCATCCTGCATCAACGGGTTCTTGGCGCCGTGAAAACAATCTTCCGTTGCCCTCAACATGCTCAACTATACACCACCTCTATCGCTCAATTTTTCGAGGGGGGTTCATGGCAGGAGTCACAGAGTTGTGCTGCTGTCGATTTGGGGATCGTGGGCCGAAAACGTATCATCGTGGGTGTAGGGGTGTTCTCCCTTCTCGATACTAATGTACCTTCTCTGTTCAGAGTGGTTCAAGCTGTTTCTTTCAAGTGAGCGATGTGAAATTCAAGCTAGCCCCCCCGCCCTGGTCCGAATTTATCTCCCTTTGAACGCCCGTTCGACCGATCACACAGACTTTTCTTCGCTACACGTCTTTTAACATCAAACTCAACAACCACGTTCACCACACCCCAACCGCCCCTGCCAAAAGGCGAAAAATCCTCTCCGACATCCTCACCGGGCCCGCCTCCCTCGGCATCATCGGCGAACACGACGTCTACCGTGTGCGCCCGTCTCGAGCTGTATCGACCATACTACGACTAGGAGGAGCTCGAGTTCGATCTGCTCAGCGGGGCGCGTACCTGCCGCAAAATCAAAGTCAAAATCCGGAATAGCCGGGGCCGATGAGAAGGACAAGGAAGCAGAGCAAGGGGAGGGGAGCAAGGGAGGAGCTTGGACCGCGAGCGCTCAACGACCCAGTCCTCCGACCCCTCGAGCCTCCAGCATGCGTATGGGCTCTGAGACGACGGAGACGCTCATCGAAGCGCCGTTCGACCCCGACACCAACACCAACACCAAGTCCAATACCATTACTGACACCGACACCGAGAGGACCGAAAATGAAATTAGACACGCACCCGAACACACCGAACACACGGCCCCTGCAACCCGCCGACCTCTTTCCCCCGGTATCACACATCGACACCTCCCTGCCCACCTCTCCTCCACCCCGCGCGCCCTGTCATCAAAACAGAAGCCGAACCCGCTGAGCGCGGGCTATCATGGGGCTCGGGCTTAAGATGGGGGTGGTGGTGGTGGTTTAGGGCGGTGGTGGTGGTGGTGGGAGGTGGAGGAGGAGAAACGGGGGTGTTTGGATGTGGATGCGGGTACGGGTGGGAGGGGTAGTGTTGATGCGGGTGGAGGAAGAAGGAGGGCGGTTGAGGAAGACGGCGGGGGTGGGAAGCTCGGGCTCGAGGGGTGCGGTGGTTGCTAGAACGGCAAGATAGAGGGGTGGCGATGCTGGTGTGGGGAGTGGTTGAGATACGCACCCTTTAGTGCGGTGATGGGAAGGGTGCAGGCTTGAGACGAGACGAAACGAGGCTGCGATTATGGCAGAGATGCCCGAGATGGAGTCATCTTTGATGGCGTTCGGTGGGATCCACTCTCTCCACTGGCGGATTCGTTCAACACCAACTAGTCATCCGACTTACCTTTTACTCCACGCTGGGAATCTGCTGACGATGCTTCGCGTCTGCATGTTTGCGCATACTTATATTATATCCTACGTTTATCGGATGGGCCGCGTATATTTGCGCGCCTGTCATGTTCCTTTGTATGTTGTGCTCGTTCTGGTTCATATAGCATATTTTTCGGACTTATAATGACGTGTTCATGAGTATTGATCCATGATCATACACGGCCAACGACACTGTTTAATCTCTGTACATCGAGGAGCGACATATGTACGGTACGAGAAGATAGTCTTATTTAACTACGGCACCTAGCCACCAGAAGCAGCGAACGACAGTCGCCCTAAACCGAGTTCCTCTACAAGAGCCTCGAGAAAACGTAAAGACTCTGAGCTCAACCTCAGTTGAGCAACGAACCTACTCCACACCATGCCCGCGTCTGGGTCCTTCTCCTCCTTTATCCGCTGGTTGTACGTTGTGAGCGCCCATTCCAGCAGATGACTCGCCAAAGGCCACTCCTTGGAGAAATCAGCTTGGACCTCATTTGCCGCCGCTTTGAGTTTCTTGGCGCTAGACAGTTCCCATTTCGCAGAGCAGGAGGCGTTATAGTCGGATGACATCCATGTGTCGACGCGAGTGTTTTTCTGGAGCTTGTGATCCTGATACCGGAGGAAAACGAAAGGAAGAATCCAGATGAAGGCCTCGAGCTCGTGATGAAAGCGTCGTTGGAGACCACCGGTCCAGTACTCGTCTCCTAATAAGTCGATCGCCAAGAAAGGTATCGCTCCAGTCCTGTCGAGGCTGGTGCTGGGAGAAAGAAAAATCGTAATCTATAAGTACTCCACGTTTCTCCCTCGGGTCGTACATGATATTCTTGAGACTTGGGTCACCGTGTTCGATACCGTGTCCCCAAAGGAATGCATGACCTGTCGAAGGAATCGAATCAAGAACTTGAAGCCAGGATGTGAAGCTGAATGATATACAATTGACCGCTTCCAACCATGCCTTGATAAAGTCGCGGCCGACGACGGTCGTTAGAGGCTGTGTTTTCTTGAAAACCACAAACCTCATGCTGATCGGCGTGAGCAGCGTCGAGCTTGTCGGAGACCCTATGTAATAGGTCACTGATCAACATTTTTTCCTCCCTCCTACGCTGATGCCACTTCAGTCCTCTCAATTCTAGCAATGTCTTCCTCTCCGCTATATCTCGATGGCCCTCCCCGGACCATGGGATGAACTTTCGTGCTGGATGTTAGAAGTAGGGCGTGACTCTTCTGTGCGTATGCCCTTTATCGACTTCAAGTACTCGTTGACCGATTCATGACAGGTTTCCAGCACGTCGTCTACCGTGATATACATTGCCAGCCTCAAATCACACTTCAACAGCCTTCCAATCCCGTACTCGGTTGTCATGGGTGCAATGAAGTTGAATGGCATATCCTCGCATCGTCACCCTAGCGCTTCGACTCTCTGCTGGCCCACCTCATCTGCCATCTGGTCCCCATTTCAACCCCCTATATCCCTCCCGCTCATTACTCTGCACAACTGCACCGTCCCGTCCACCCTCTCACCCATCTCTCAAGACGGCGCCGATGTCTCCGTGGGGCAGAACGGAGGGCTGTACCCAATTCTACGCTTGGTGGTTCAGATGCGGGAAGTGGAATGGCCGATGAGTCCGATTGGCGTGAATGCAATCGGCATCCCAGCGCCCATCCGTCCATGTTTCGTATGCTGGACCATTCGAGCCCTCCTCAACAACTCTTGCGTATCCTTTCCGAGCTCGGGACCGAAACACGTCCTGAACGCGTGCAACGTTCAAGGGTGCGCTACCTCAAGCCTTCCTTTTTATAGTTCCCTCGCTCATCGTCGTCTCCTTCCTTCTAGTCATCACCCCACCTCGGCGGCTCCCCGCATATATGGACCTTCCCAACTCCATAGCGTCAGCGACACCAGCACTCGCATTCGACCACTACCAAATATCCACTTACCATCCACATCAAATAGTTCGGTCTGACGCGCATAGACCCATCAATTGGATACATATCTCTCGACGTTCCGATTTTATGCTCCGTGCATACTAGGTATCTCCGCCTCCCGCAAGTATCACCACCTAGGACGTCTTCGGGTGCTCCCCGTGCCGCCTATCCCAACCCTGGCTGAAGCGCATACGCTTGAAATAGGTCGGTTCGTACGTCGCCGCTCGTCTGGGGAACCTCTGCAGCCGCGCAGTTCTAGCCTGGATCCGGCGCTTAACCAGCGCTTGACGCCACAATTGGTATGATTTATTTTCTCTTCTCCTTCAGCTCCGCCAGCTGATAATATCCTTGATTCACCAGACACCTACAGGATATCTATATTTCGTGTTCGACGGGTTCTCGGCGTCGTGGCTATGAGAACTACGTTGTGTAGGGAGATGCCTTGTCTTGGCAGTGCGGATTGGGTTGGAAGGTCGTTGATGGTTGGCGATCGATTGTAGTCTGTCGCCAGATCATTTCTCCCTCAGTTACCCCCCCTCCGTCGGATCGTACACCATAGCTGGATGGTTATCGCAAGACCAGCGGAGACGTGGTCCCGCTGGATGCGCGCAGAGATGAGATATCTTGGTGGGTATAAAATTGTTCTCGCTGATTCTCGCATACTCATGTCCTTCCTCTGTTCAGACTGATTTTGCTTGGACGTTACGACGCAAGACTCGAGAGCCGAAGTCCACAGGTCAACGAAGAGGGCGAGGACGCGTGTGAGAGATCGAGGTGGCCGTGCTGCCTCTGCCTGGTGTTGCATATGCCAAAAGACACAAAATCATGTCTTCCGATCTTCCCTATCACGGAACCTTAGCTGCATCGGTCGACCTCCCGCCTCCGTTCTTTCGATCACACATACCGACCACCATGACAAGATGTCGAGCACTCGCCCCGGGATTTGATACTTCGTCCCCATCTCGATGGCAGGCATCCATTAGCACACCATCCCCGTTTCATACCCCATCTTCAGCCCCACTAAAGCTTAAGGGGTTCCCGGACATCTGGTTCCCAAGTTATAACTATTACGGGAATACGAAGCGGTATATGGATGGATGGGACGCGCGATGAACTTGGAGTTGAAGGAGGTGGGCAACATCGACGGTTGGGGTGCGATTGCTTGGCATCGCCGTGGGTGATGAAAGGCGGGTGTGCTCATTCTAGCTCTTCTCGACAACGCAGGACACTGCCGTTCCATCAATGCACCATCGCGCTGTTCAGCTCACCCCATACGTCGCCGGACCTTTCGCACCATTTCACACATTCATGCCGTATCCGCCAGATTCTCAGCAAGAATACCCCCAAGACGTCGATCCCCAAGCTCGAGCATACGGTCATTGACTGGACGATCCCCTCTTTGCTCGTGCATTATGATTCCAGACATGCGTTTATGCTCTCCTAAATACAAGCTTTCCTGCCCGCGTACACATGCAGATCAAAATGCTTACCACTTCGCATCGTTAACTCTTCACGAAGAGGACTCCGAGAGATAGCAGGCGATGATCGAATGGAGGAGAAATCGGCGCTCGTGGGAGGCAGCGAATTGGCCAGTGAGGGATGATGATGGATCCATAGTCGGTCGTTCGTCTTTCGCCTACCGTCGTCCCCCCAACTTGCCGTCTCCAACTCAACCCTCTTCGTCGAAACCGTCCAGCTCATGCTGCGCTCTCCGGTCTACATGTCACCATGCTCATCCTCATAACAGTCAATATGATTATAGTCGAGGTCGAAGCGGCTATGGACCCTTGCCCAAACACCCATTCCCGCGCACTCCAAGGAATTTACCCCAGGTTCTTCATTCTACGACAGCTACACTATCACACTCATCCTCTTTCGTCATGGGTACAATATTCTTCACGAGCCTGTCCGAAATCGCCAAAACCTGCTGTGCCGAGTGTATGCCATTTTCGAAGGCGGAAGGGATCAAAGTTCAGGGAGTTTATGCGGCCTCGGGAAACCGAAAGGTTCAACCCCCAGGTCATTCTTTTCGTTGGCCTCTCGGTACCCTTGGTCCTATCCGTCTCGCTCATCCACACGAATTACAAGAATCCCTGGGACTTGTAACGCGGCAGACATTCATTCGTCTCTTCGGGCAGTTGTTCTAAAATTAGACTTTCTGTGGGAATCGCCCACCACATCGCCAGCCCCTTCTCCAACCCTTTCTCCAACGCCCGCGGCGATGGCGATGACGACGACTCCTCTTTCGATGGCTATATTCTCCTACGCCCACCACTGCCAACCCCACCAGCGGCCTCTGCGCAACGCTGCACCATCTCCTCAGACATGCCTTCTTCCATGTCCTCATAGTCGTCCACCAAATCACGAACATATCCTTAGTCAGTGGCGAGTTTGCTGTCAAATAGAAGTTCAAGGACGTCCACGGCGCTCCTAGCACGAATAAAACGGCCGGGGTTCTTGGTATCGTGAAGGCACGGCGGGAAAAGGCGGGCGAGAAGGGCAAGGGCAAGGCGCGCGATGAACCCGGGGCAGTCTGGCCAGCAGCGAGACGGCGTTGCAGCGGAAGGGATCCATGGGCGGGCTCTCGGCGTCCCTGTGGTCCGGCAAATCCTCCTCCTCATCTTCCTATACCGGCACCTCATCTGCAGTCAAGTTGAGCACTAGATTCTCACCCTCGCTGGCGTCCACCGCGCCCTCTCTGCCAGGCTCGCTTCTCCCAGCCCCCCGTCCTCACGTCCTCACCTGCCGCAACGACCCCCGCGGGCGGGCAGACGCCGTTCCTCAAACTCAGGGACCATAAGGTCCCTTGGGAGCGCACCCTCTCTATCCTCATACGTATGGACGTCGACCGCGACCCGCAGTCCATGCTTCTCTCGCTCAATCTCACAAGCAGTCTGACGAAGTTACGGTACTCCTGAGATGGAGATGAGTGATTCCGTAGAAGGGATTGGGGCTCGAGGCCCTGGAGACGATAGAGCGGATGTTTATGCAATATTGGGGGTGTAGTATCGAAGTTCACGACCCATCCATGGCGCAGCCGGTTCGCTAGCCACCCCTCGTCACGTCTTCCCCGCAAGTTTCACGGCCCAAAGCAATTTCCCCATAAACTCTGCTGCTTCCCATGTCGCCTACGCCAGCTGTGCTCATCGCCGCTGGCCGTCTGCCGGACGTCGGTTCGCCCGTTTTTGTCCAGGGACGGTCCGCCCGTTCTCGTCCCGAGCCTTTGCTCTCAGCCGTCGCAATCGGTATGTCCTTTTCTCTCCCTGTTCCGTTCTAAGCACGAGCTCATGATACCTACCTTCTTTAGTGGAATATCTCGCTTCGCCGGTTTATCGTAGGTCTTATCCCAGCGGGCACCAGGTACACGGACGTCGAGGAGCGGCATCAGCTGCTGTATCCTTACGCATCGATTCCTCGGCCTTCAAGTGAACATCAAGCTACATGGTGTTGCTGAGGCCGTGGATACGCTCTGATCGACGAAGGGCGGTTAGTTTGATGGGCTTCGAGATATGTGCGACGGTGTTGGGACGTGCCGGGGTAAGCACCTCATATACCCGAAGCCTATAATGATTCATTTAACGGACGCCTTACCTATAGTTGTGCCAGCTCCCTAATACATGATCGCGTATTATCCATCTTCCTCCACCTCTCGATATTTTTGTCTCCTGGATGAAACATCGAATTGAAGAAGTGACCAACTTATGTTCGGACTCGTCTATTCGAGCGTTCGCTCCTTGAATCACTCGGAGCCTTTTGTGTTGGAGGACAAGATCAAACGCCCGCGACCTTAAGATGTCTATACCTCATATCACCTTGACGAAGCGCCGTCATTGAGGCATCTGATACCAGTCGTTTAGGCGCTGCCGCCATGCAGTATAACCCCGTCAAGAATTTGGAAGGTAACTCGGCTGCGGTCGCAATTGTATTTTCTTATGCATGTCCTTCGATAGACCATATGCCCACTGTCCTACATACCCGCGCGTCATGTACAACAGTAGGCTTGATTGCATATATATAGTGTGCAATAAACAGAAATATATGACCCTATCACATCGTTCTCCCTTCAACGTCCAACGTTCTCAACGTTCAACAGCGTCCAGCGCTCAGACGATCGGCAATGCCCTCATTACACGTCCTCGTCAAGCTCCAGTCTAAAATTGAATACGTGGTCTTTGATGCTGATGACCACCCTGTGACCACCGCAAACTCCAGTCCACTGAAATGGCTTCTTCTCCCCTCTCGACTCGGATAGCTCGCTGATACCGGTCCTGCGCCGTCTGCGAGCAATGGGATGGACTTTCGTGCTGGGCGTTAGAAGTAGTGCGTGTTGAACGTTGATGACTCTTCCGTGCGTATGCCCTACTTTCTGAAGTACTTACTCGTTGACCAATTCATGACTTCAGTCCTTGGGTGCCCTGCACCTCGTCCTTCCTCGCTACCCCAGCTGCCGACGCTACGTCCCGCCGATACATCGCTAGGCCACCCTTTGGACTGACTTGGGCGTGTCATTCCGACGTTGAACCACACTCCTATTTATCAGCTCAGCAACGACCTTCCCATCCCCTCGAGCAACGGCATATACTTGTAGTAGATAACGGCCTAGCTCTTCGACCCTCTGCTCAAGCCATCGAACCCACATACCAACCCCTACATCCCTCCCGCTCCCCGCAACATCGCTCTGCACAACAAGCCCGTCTCACCCATCTCCCAAGACCGTGATGTTTCCGCTTTCTTCTCCAGCGCTAGAAGCCCGAAGGCGCTATTTAGTTGTATCTCTGAACGCAAAATTCAGTGGATGTTCAAACACAGCACAAGTTCGCCGATGCGCCAAGGATGTGACGAGGAAGGGCGATGAGGTGGATGCAATCAGCCAGGTGTCAACTATACCGGCGCCACTACTATCCATGGGTCGATATCTCGTACGATGCACGGCAATCCTATGGCGTTCGCCATCGATGCCGTTTTGGCGGCTTTCTGATATATCCTGTCGACTCGATTGGGTGTGGAACTTCCAGCTTTCCTTTCTGTGAATTCTCTCGCTCATCATCATCCCTTTACCTCATAGTCAGCTACCACCTTAGCGGCTCCCCACCATCCCCGAACTATATAGGCAAGGGTAATTGAATACTCACCTCCTTACCGTCTACTTAGGGTTAGGGTTACCCTAATACCCTCAACCTGCCCAACTACACCATAGCTGGATTACTCAAGGGAAGTATATGGCAAGACCCCCGCCCAGTCGTGGTCTTGGTGTATGCGCGTCGAGATGCGGACCATGGGCTAGAGACATATCCTAGATGTTCGAGTGAGCGATATCAAAATCCGAGAACTGAAGTCCAGCCTCGTCGGACTCCCTCCGCCAGCTCGAAATCGCGCTTCCGATGTCGTCGTCCACATGAAGACACGAACCCACGTCTACCGATCTTCCTTAGCACTAGTCGCTCCGGGAATCCTAGTTGCATTGTTTGACTTGTGTATCGAACGGGAGACTTTCCGTTGTGGTCTCGTAGGTTATGTGAGGATCTCCGGCTCCGAATGTCTTCGGGCGACGTGTGGGCGTGCATGGTGAGCTGCGAAATATCTTACAGAGGACCGAGGAACGATCGCTGATCCCCATCTCATTGGCAGGCATTCTTTGGCGCACCATCCCCGTTTTGTACCCCACCTTCGACCCCGCTAAAACTAAGGGGTTCTTGGACATCAGGAGCTATTATGGGAGTATGAGGCGCCGAGGCGGTATGCGTATGGACGGGACGCGATCAGAGTTGGGGGAGAACCGAGGTAGACAATGTGGACGTTCCCTGGGGTGCAATTGCTTCGTATCGCGGAGGGTGATGAAAAGTGGGCGTGCTCATGCTAGCACTTCCGAGAACGCAGGACTGTCCATGACGCTGTGCTATCGTGCTGTTCAGCTCATACGTTGGCCCTACGGACCTTTGGCACCATTTCATACATTCACGCCTTATCCGCAGCTTCCCCCGAGATCCTTAGCAAGAACACCACAGAGATATCGTAACGACCGTCCGATCCCCTTGCTCGAGCGTACAATCATTGACCGAACGAGCCCCTCATTGCCCGTGCATCGTGCATTCCGGACCTGCGTTTATGCGTCGAACATGCTCTGCTAAACACAAGCTACCCACCCTGCTCTCGTACATATGCAGATTGAAATGCTCATGACTTCGCATCGTCATCCTTCACGAAGAGCAAGGCGCAGGCCTGCCCTCGCAATATTTTCGACTCCGAGAGCTGGGCCCGACGATAGAATGGAGGAGAAATTGCGCTCTCGCGAGGCCGGGATTGGTCGGCGATGGTTGTGATGATGGATACATAGTCCTCGCAACCTCGCCCGGTGCGGCGCCTCACCCAATCACCTCGACTATCCCTCTTTCGCCTGCCGTCCAACTTGCCGTCGCCAACTCTCTCCCATGCCCGCGCACTCCTAACAACTTGTAAAAAATTTGCACCAACTATATTATACAATGTATATATGTGTTGTCTCATCATGCGGCGTTTACCCGTTCCAGCACCCAAACCCTGTCCAGACCACACCGTTCAGATCGGACCATGGCAACGTCCCCCTGTTGTGCGGGCATGGGAGGGTCAGTCCTCCAGCCAAGGAGTCTTCACCGTCGTCGCCGGAATTGAATACATCGTGACTTTCGGAATGTATCACCATCTAGACGATAGGAAGAAGCAAGTGCATGCATTTCCTAGGGTATCTACTATCAAGCTCCCGCTCGCGTTCAATAAATAGAGTAAAAATAATTAACGAGTCCATGTCTGCACCTAGTGACACTTGAACGTCGTTCTGTTCCTATAAGGGCGACCCTCGGTGTCGTGAAACGTGCACAGACTAGCGAGGGGAGATCCAAAGAATATATATTAATGGATAGATAAGTATCAATACATAAAGGCGCACCTAGCGAGGGGAGATCCAAAGAGAACAAGTCTAAGGAATCCCTCGCGAAGTGCGCAGTACATAATGTCTCGTATGTGTGGCGTGTGAATCAGTGTCCGAAATGAAGGTGTGGTCATGTCACAGGTCACATGACATGTGATGATGACGCGGTGTGATGCTGTCCGACAGGAATTCTGGCTGCCTCTTGTGATGCTAAATATAGAAAAGATAAAAATAG
>JABCKH010007953.1:0-19562 GCA_018851285.1 Lyophyllum semitale | reverse complement strand
CTCGGACATGGCGGGAGACAATCCCAGTGACATGGTTGTGGAGGAAGAACAGGTTAAAAATGAGCTGTATTAGAGGACGCGCGTCTTTATAAGTAGCCGACTCTGAAACAGACGCAAACAACCCATCCAGAAAATTCGTGAGGTAAGTTGTCTCCAAGTTGTCCGACTAGTTGTGAAGCGATGTAACAAGTAACGAGATGTCGAGAGTCTGTTCAAGTTCAATCAAACCTTCCGATGACGTCAAGTACTTGCGGCTCGATTTCCCTCGATTTGGGGTCGTTTGCCTCCATTTGACTCGATTGGGCTCAGTTCGGCTCAACTGATTTTTCACTGGGCCTCATCTGTCATCGTGGGTTTTGCCCATAGTCGTAACGAGATATTCTCTCTACACCGTCTCAGTGCACCGAGTCCATCTATCAGCGGGCCCGATAGAGTCAGATTGCATGCTCGTTGCATCGCCATGCGAAGATGGTTTAGTAGAGACCGCACAATAAGGACGAAGCGGGGCTAGGGCTCGTAGTTCTGATCCAAAAATGGAGAAACGGACAAGCTCTGAAAATGAACAATATTTGTCACGTTCGTCGGCATCTTCAAGAAAGGCAAGTGCCATGAATCGCACTGGAATGAAGTAATGTTGGATGTGGTGGTTCTATTTTCGAACCCGGCCCGCTCGGTCCCGCTTTCCCACGTGAAAATATTTGTTACCACCGCCGCTCCTCAATACCTCTCAATACTGATATCGCTGCTAGGATGTATTCAGGTTATCTGGCGCATTCAGAAAGCTATGACCTTGCTACCTCTTGCTACGATTCATCTGGGCGTCAAACTATGCAACCGGCATCTTTGTAGGAAGCTCTGTGAGGTCGAACCAGCGATCTCGGAGGACCTCCGGTGAATTTATTGCATGCACTAGCTTACCTCAAAGACACTTAACATATAGATAGAGGTGCTGCTCTACCAACAGCCCTGTTGGTGTAACGGCGTACACGGCCGATATGTGCGCATGCGTCGAGTCTGTACTTATCACTAGATGTCCCGTTCAAGTCGAGCACAGGGCAATTTGAAGTGATCTTGAAGTCAAGTATTTTTATCCACGTGGAGTACTTCAATCTGCGCATCTAACGCTGGTGAATTTCACCCCCAGCAATACCATCGATGCGCTTCTGGTCCCTCCATCAATTTGTCACTTCCAATGGTTCGGCATATACGTGCTGCATTTTCATCTTTCGTCTCCGAAAAGACGAGTCCCACAGGTCTCCGGCTTGAACACAGCTTATCGAGGTCTGGACTCCATCTTTCAGTCTGGTTCGACATGAACCGGCAATCATTCTCATTTCACTTGAAATAATGGAACTTCCGTTTCCTCACAGTCCAATCTGGATGCGTGCGTTCGAGTCCACCCCTTCTCATACAACGGCGACACAAGTCCGCTGTCGAGACGTGTAATCTCCAACTCAAGGTCAAGGTCATCGTGCGCCGGCGCTTTGTATCCACTTTCTGCATACTGGGACCTAGATCGTGAACTACACCCTGGAAAGGCTCGATTAGTCTAAATCCCTGCTGCTGTAACGGCAGCACACCCTGTGCATATTATGGTTCGTCCTACTCATGATCCACGGGGAAGCCTCGTTCGACTCGAGCGCAGGGCAATAAGCTAGTATCGGGGAGCGTATACTTTTGCTTGCGAAGGCATGTTAAATCATTCCGGTATTTTCCCGCCACCTTAGCTTTCTACTGTAGGTTCACTGATCAGGCTCTATTTAACTATCCTCCTTCTTACGTTGATGAATCAAACCTTCGTCAAGTTACGTTTTCGAGCTTGACAGAATACGCGCCAAGATCGCCAGATGGATTTTGTTGGACGATCGTATATCACACACCAGGTCAGTTCTTCGGGAACAAAGATAGAGGTCGATTACAGCTAGGTATGTATAGAGACACCCAACGAAATATCAAATAGGCTAGCTGATACAACACATCTAGGAGTAGAAGCAAAAGAACCACGCCGGGAAAATCTGCGAGGGAAACGAGGCTGAGATCTTGCAAGCGATGACGTGAGGTATACATACCGCAGGAGCCGAGACAGGAGGCGACCCGAGAACATGGACGACGGTGCAGCAGGACGATGTGCGTGACAACGAGGTGGGCTGAGGCGGTGAAGCGTGTGGCTATGCTCGAGTGGCTCATGCCATCAATCCAACGACGACGGCTCAGAAACGTAAAGTGTTTCTGCAGTGGGGTTGCGATAGGTTAGACGAAGTGTAAATAAAGGTTCTGCGCACGGGGGTGTCCTTAGACTTCCGAGTAACCACGGGACATGATGATGCAAAGACCGCAGCATCTCAGCAACAATATGAAGAGGAAAAAAGCCACCCAGGACGCAACGATAATACCGTAGACGATGAGGAGATCCAAGACAAGAGGGGAGAGCATGATGGCGGACGAGGAAGGAGAACAAGGCCTGGCTCGGTATGACGTACGGGCAGTATCCGGAAGCCGAGCGAGCAAGTTTCATCAGTTATGATATTTGAGGTATGACGTCAAAACGCACGGAAAACAAAACCTGCGACCACACTGCGCCGCGCCCGAGTCGAACGTGTCCTTCCCAGATTTCGAATGCCTCCTACAGAAATGGGGTGTGCATTACACCAGCAATACTATGTGGCAATATATCCGATACGAAAGTACTTTTTTCGAGGTTGTCGTGCGGTTCGAGGTAAGTCTCTTGCCACCGCATCCTCGACCTATAGATGTTGCATTCAGCGGAATCAATGTGGTTTCGATCGAAGTCGCTTCCTTCATACTTCGTAAGACTTGGTCGATACCCTCGGAGAAAGATTCGTTTGACGGTACGTAGCACCCTTCTTTATTCGCGTTCAGACGAAGATGACCAGTCCGAATACAAGGCTATCCATTCAAGGCTCGAACTCAAAACCGCTCCTCCAACGGCGAAGGTGCGACGAGTGAATCAAAGGTCTTCCTCTGGCCCTTGTCTCTACATGTTTAAATACACATATTCTGATAACTCCGGGATGATCGGAACATCTGTGATATCGTTATCGATCAGATGATAATATAGCATTGACGCTGAACCATAGTACATACAGCCTTCAGCACACCAGCTCAGCCTCGGGATACGACATTCGCTGATTATGGCCTCGTCGGAACTTCTCCAGGATATCGTCGGTTCCATAATTCGACAACTTTCGCCTCTAAAAGATGTCCCAACTTTACGACAATGTGCTCTTGTGTCGCGCTCATGCCTTCGTTTCGCTCGGAAGCAGCTTTTTGCCGCAATCTCTCTTAACTCTCCCCGTACGAAGAATCAAAATAAATGCTATCGGTTGTATCAACTCCTTCTAAAACATCCTGACATCCTTCATCTGGTCAAGAAAGTTACAATTTGTGATTTCGTGAATGAAGGGCCCGGACGAGACCAGGATGATGAAACTCTCCTGCGGCTACTCCAAATTATCGCCAGCCATGGCGAACTGCGCGAGTTCCGCTTCATTCGTACAGGAGGAGGGGCACACACTCTGCTACCCGAGTTGCGTGAGGTGCTGATAGAGCTCTTCAAGATGCCCACCCTGCACAAAATCTACTTCTACCAGTGGTGTGAATGTATCATTCCTCTGGCCCAGATTGTTAAAGCCCCACGACTGAACTGCTTATCACTTGGACTCTGTGGCTGGGGTGCTTCAGATATAAATCACGCTGCACCCACCTTACCAGTCGCGCCTTCACGGCCTCGCTATCTTGAGGCTTTGCACATTGCCGGACATAGCAGTCAAGGGTTAGTGCAATATCTGATCGCGCCACACTCCCCGCTATCGATCTCACGTATCCGCTTGTTACTCCTGCGCGCATCGACACCAAAATCCATATTCAGCACTGCCGCGCATGTCATTCAACGGGCTAGCCGCACCATTGAATGCTTCGTTTGGATACAACCAGAATGTGACAATCGTACGTACATCAATTTTGTACAGACATTGTCTGTGTAAGATTAATGATTCAAGCCAACAGGCACTCCGCCCGCTCCTGATATCCCATGGTACCGCCCCCTCAATTTCGAGCTTCTCACTCATCTCCGCTCCCTCATTCTCGTAACGTATCACGACATCCATCAGTTGAATGCCGTACGCGATATCATAAGTGGGTGTACACAAGGCGACTGCCCTCTGGAGCACATTGCTCTACTGATCACGAAGAGTTTTGGGAACACCGCAGAGACCAGTGGCTGGTCACCCTTGCGCGTCATCGAGAGAAACTTATGGGCGGTCGAGATGGACCGAACGGTTCTCTCTTTGGCATTCCGCAGGCGCCCACACGCGGTACGCGTTACCATATGGCTATTCATGGAAGACCCCAGCCTTCTTGAGGTATATCTCAATTCGCGGGGGAGCGCAGTGCGCTCGATACTGATACAATTGTTCCCGCTTTTGAATGCCGCAAATGTGCCCCTTGATGGAGGTATTGGGGAACGGCACGACGTGTGTGAAGTCTTGGATCGGCTTCAAGAAATAGCCCTCTTATAGGAGGCAAATAACGAGGCACATACTTAGTTGATGGGTTATGGTGTTGAAGGCATCGTATGGGAAGTACCACTACATGGGGAAGCATATGCAAGCCAGTGCTTGACAGGAATTGAAAAAAAAACGATCACAACAGACTCCGTTTTAGACTCGTTTTGGAGAACTGTGAGATACATCATACATGAAACAGCGAGCTGTAAAAGGCGACGCACTGGGATATCGCCGCTGCCTGCACTCGTATGCGGACGCAACACAGGGCGATCCGAGCGCATGCAGGAAACAGATTTGAACGTCATCCCATGTCGCAACGGGAATGTCTACAGTCATACAAGCCCTCAGTCAAGCGATTTTGGAAATTGCGTGGACAACGACTGAATTCGGGAATAGGAAAACTAGTATGTTGTCAAGAACTCCCGGAACTTCTCCCTCATATCACCGTCTGTATCTTCAGCGGTTATCCCAAAATCACAATTATAGAATAGCACCATATCTGCAATGTCATTCGACGTATAAGACGAAATATTGTGATCAAAATTTTCTGGCAGCGCCCCCACAACGGCGGGTGGGGCGGGCGCACGCAGACGGCGCCGATGCTCACGGCCGACTCGTGGGATGTTGTCAATGAGGGTGAGATTGTGGCCCGGAATCTATAAATTATGGTGGTAGATTGTGGGGGAACGATGCAAATGTACATTGGGTGGCTTACGGTCTTCTTCAGCGGCTCACGGCGGCCATGGGCGGCGCGCAAGTTTCGCCCGACGGAGCGGGTATTGTAGGAATCGATGGTCAGCATATCAAGACGCTGAAGCATGCCTTGAAGAACCACGTGTAGTTCTGCCTGACCGTATCTGGCTCTCGCATCTAAATAGCACTGATGAACACGTAAAACTTGGGTGGAGAAGAGCAACACTTGCGTTCCGCTTCGATTGCAACGACGCGCATTTCAGCACTATCCACCAACTCCGGAGTCACAGGGTGGAGGCCAGTCTCTAAGAAATTCAAGCATTGAAACAGGCAAATACATGGATCACCTACCACGGAAACCCTGTAGCAACTTGACTACACCCCGCGCATTCGCCAGATTCTCGTAATTGATCAGCGATCCACTGGCGATGCTGCGATTCAAGTCGATGCCACCGAGCACTTGAGGTGTATCATCGGTGGAGGCGTGGATGCTGGGAATGTCGAGAACATAGGTCGGATTATCAGCCATGATGGTGGTCGAAGTCCAACCAGTGACAGTTGTCACAACGGGAACAATGACATCACGTGATTTGTGACGGTCGCACGATTTTCTGGCTCTTCCTGTGATATGTACATGGCAGTAGGTACGCGCAGGCCGGTCCTTCACTGCTCTACTCTCTCCTCAGCATGGAATCGCATCGACGCTGGTGTGTTGCTTGGTATATTGGCCCTGCCGGGGAGCCCGTCGAAATCGTGGTTGGCGTAGATATGTTAGCGTATTTACCATAGGTTAGGATTTGAAGGCTTGGTTACGAGCCTCACTGGAAGCAAGGCTTGATATTCAGTACGTTCTGAGGAGACATTCTATGGGGTGGTGCAGCAAGCATTGGAGACGGGGTGCTGGAAATCGAGGAAGCGGTATAGAGCATTTCTCCTGGCGTTATTAAATACGCGATTCGGCTTCCGGGTGCGATGGGAGAAGTGGTGGTGACGCGTAGCGAGCGTTTCGCAGGGATACGACATGAGGTAGTGGAGGAAATGGAGGCGGGACAGGGCCTTTCAACTGTTGGGGCGAGGACGATTCACGAGCGGGAAAATAGCGTGATAATTCTGTTGTAGGATGCTATTGGTGCACTGCTCAAGTAAGGGTGGTACTATGGCAACTGGAGACAACGGAGAGGTGGTGGGACCGAAGCGAGTTGGAATCAGTACGAGCTATAAGGTGAAGCAGTATCGTGGGGTGATCTCTGCGGAGTCTGGGATGCATGTGGATAAAAACGAGGTAGTGGAGGGCGACGTTCGAGGTCGGAATGTGATGTTCCTGGCTGTAATGCAGACTCACAATGTCAAACCCCTGGAATAAATCTTCATTAAGGTTTGGAGAAGAAAGCAGAAGGATGGTTCTGCATACCACCTGCCATCGTTCCACGGTTGAAAAAATCAAACATGGGGAAGCACCCGCAGTATATCACCACAAGTAGTACGAAGAATATAGCCAGCCATATCGCATTTATAATGAGGTAGAAGTAGAGGACCTGTAGAGTGATCTCCCAGAGAGCCATGGTGGCAAGGTGGCGGAAGAGGTCTGAGACAATCGCCGAGATGACGTCTGCTCTGTTTGGAGTGGAGGAAGCCGAGCGATACATCGCTTGCAGTGGTCGTCTTGGGCTCTCGAGAATCCGGCTCAGGGATGTACGCGATGCCTGAGGTAAGATAATGTCGAGGGAACCGTATCGTCGCGAAGAAAAGACGAGCAACTTGAAGGTATGTTCGTTTTTATTACTGGTTATCGCATCTCCTAGCCTAAGCCTCATATCGCGGAACCCTCATACTCGCTTCGCTCACGGTACCATGTAAGATCGGTCGTCAAGCCCTCGCCGTATCAGCCATTCGAGAAAAATCGTGACCATTTATACCGCCAGAACGAGTTGTTGGGTGTATCGTTCGATCTGTACAGACCCTAAAGGACTGCTGTCTGCTAGGCAGGCAGCGCACACGCACTTGGATCAGTCGTTTCCATCCCGGCGTGAGGTAGGGGGGTGAATAGTCCACAAGAAACACAATCCAACATAGAGTAAGTAGCGGGAGAGCCGTAAAATTCCCAAAGTACGAACGGTACAGACTCCGTAGCGCCGGCTGTGAGCGTTATGGTGAGTTGTTTAACGAAGGAAAGAACGAACAGGGTTCATTCACACCTAATATCTTAGTCTCGGTGATCCCTCGTAAACATCACTACCAAACCGTCGTTGCCCAGGATGGCAGTTCAAGAACGATCGAGCCAGGATTCTCCCTTATCGAAGGAGATGCGGCCGTCGTCCTGGAGTTCCATATTGATGTGAGGAAAATTCGAGACTGATGCGGAAACGGCATACGTACCACAGGAGACTACTCCATCTGGTCATCGATCATCGGGGATGACGATGTGGTTCAGTGGTACATGTGAGTGTCATTCTAGATCGAGTGTGAACGGCTGCGGGTCGCTGATCAGAACAACCGTGACGTTTCCGAGGCTGACAGCCTGTCAGCAACGAAAATAGCCGTTCCAAGTCACACGCTTTGCTTCAACCGAACAACGACTGCGGAAACGCCACCGTAGCCTAGTCAGGATATAGTTGATTTCGATTCGTTGTTGGAACACGGTCATTGCGAAAATTCCAGTGCGCACGAAATTCACCAAACGCAGACGACGAGAACGAGATATTTGGTTGGGGAGCTGCATTCAGTAGCTGGCAATAGAATATGATAGGATGGGCAGTGGTCTTACTAGGCGAATAACATGTCCGGGTAAGAACAGGTAATCGAGGAGCGATGCGTAGACCTGTAGAGCAGTGAACGGCGGTCAATATGATTATCCTAAGCTAGTCCTGAGCTGTCAATATTAGTGGCATTGCTAGGGGCCTCGAGAATGTAGATAGAATTGCATAGGCTTACACAAGTAAGTATGTCGAGCGTGTAGCTCCTGTGTGAGAACTTTAGAGCGCGTCTGTCTTGTGTAGCGCTGAAGTTCAAGCTTTCAAGTTGAATGTGCGAAAAACGTTGATATCCGGCCCGCTTGTACCCGGTATTTGTTTATGTTGCTCAACGGCCTTCTCGCGTGGCGGGCACCGCCACGATGATCAATGTACGTTCAAAATTTTCACCCCCGCAGCCCATCCAAGCCAATCTGGGTGTCGCCCGAACGGCCACACAGAGGGAACATTGACATATTTACTCTCATTGTCTGGAAAATACCATCGATACCCGATCGCGACTGCGCTAATGAGGATGTGGCGGGCAAACCGCTTGCGGTGGAAACTTACAAAGATGCATCAAGGAGTTGTTTTCGAGTGTGTGGCGCGGGTGAGTGATCAGGTGCCTGTGTGACACGCTCTTGCCAACAACCACCACCACAGCCAGCGCCAGCGCCTGCTTTCTCCTAGCTGGAACGGCTTGAAGCAGCGTTACCGTTACCACCCTCTGCTTTTTCGCCACCAATACCCAGTGTCTGTGGGTCAAAGTTCAACACGAGCTTTTTCTTTGAGCGCCACGTGGTTAGTCCTCATGCTCTTCTCATCAAATTCGTCGTTTACTAGAACAGGGACAGTAGGTCTTCCTTCATTGCCTCTCAGTGAAATGGATCGCGTGTCGCGATCTCAGAATCCATCTCCATCAGATGAAGGACTCGAGCCTTCTACATTAGCCATAGCCATGGATCCAACCCCAGCCTCTATCGAGACGACCCCGTCGACCCATTGCCCTATTAAGTCTCCCATCGTGAACATTTCCTTGCTCTCCTCAGCGATACCATTCGCGCCCCTCCAGCCTGAGCATCGGCCTTATTCGGGTGGCGCACATCGAGCCAAATCAAATACTGGTGAAGCCGGTCGCACCATCTCTCGTTCCTGGAATGACGCCAATTCCTACGATCACACGTCCCCACGTCTGCTCGTACGCCGCTATGAGCCCCTGCGCGAGACTCGTCCTTCTCCATACTCCATGTCCTCTAGGCACCGCCCACACACGTCCGCCAGCCCCGATGGGGAAGACATTGGCTCGTCCGACAGCACGTTCGACTCCGACTACTTGTCGGATTCCTGTAGCTCCATCTCCATCCCCAAGAAGCCAAAGTCGAAGATGGCCTTCGGATTCTCCGCTGCTACATGGAATGCTTCTTCCGATGCTGCGTCCTCCTCGTCTCGTTCCTCTTACCCCACACCCTCCCGTTTCCAGCGTCACAACTACGATACTTATTCCTCAAGGTACAGCTCCCCGCCACCCCAGCAAAGCCGCTACCAGAATTCTCCCTATCACCGACAGCACCATCGCCCTCCCTGGTCCCTGGAGCGAACTTCTTACTCTCATCCTTACTCCGATTGGTCCGAACGGCGTCACGAGGATTATCGGGATTCATCTAGATACCGGCCGATAAGGCACTATGACCGCTCAACACAGACCTCCCTCACGCGCATCTCACCTATACCCTCCTCACGATCACGCACCTTCGTCCGCGAGCTTACCCCAACTCGCCAACGTCGTCTCCTTGCACCGCCCCCAGCTGAGCGAGCAAGAGGACAGGATGAGGATGACTACGGTATACCACCGCCACCTTTATCCTTATCGGCGCCTGTCAGGCTCTGTGTTCCCTCCACAACGGAACGGTCCCTTTCGTCTTCGAGAAAAAAAACGCATGCAGTACGCCTAGAATCGAGGACGGAGGAACCTCCTCCGTCATCGGGCTTATTCGCCTCGGAGCCCGTGGCTTCGTTCTCCTCTACACCGTCCTCCGGACGAGACACTGTCTCACGGGCCAAGTCTAAACCTCGCGGCATCCGCCAAGTGTTACCTACTCACGCTACACCCGCGCCGCTGCGCATCATCCTTCCTGCATTAGCACGCTCTAAACTCTCATCAAAGAGCGGCCGAAAAGCATCACATACCCGGGAGAAAACGAGCCCCAACCTCAAGGACAACATGGACGAGGATGACGCTGACGACGGCAACCACCCCGTAGTTCCCGCCTATTGCCGCCCTACCTCCCGACGCAAGCGCCGGACCTCCGACCCCCAGCTCTCAATCCCGCCAATATCCACCTCTTCCACCTTCACGCTGGGCCCATCCATACCCACAAACAACAACAGCAACAGATCCACCTCGATAAAATTCCACATCACCACTCCACCGCTCTCCGGGCGTCCTTTCTCATCATCCACACGAGCTTCGGAGGAGGAGAAGATACACATCCCGACGTTCAAGCGTGGGGGGAAGACGAGGTATGCGTGTGTGAACTGTGCGAAGGACTTTAGCAGGAAGAATGATGCGTACCGCCATATGAGTCGGAAGCATAGTGATGTGGCGGAGGAGTTTGTGTGCGTGTGTGGGCGGGTGCTGAGTCGTGGGGATGCGCTGGCGAGACATCAGCGGACGTGCCGGGAGAGCGGAGTGAAGGAGGAAGGGGATGCGGGTGCGGAAGTGGGGAAGGGAAAGGGAAAGGCGAGGATGATTGTGGTTGGGGAGGTTAGGGCTATGGCGGGGGCTGATGATGACGTCTCGATGGAGGAAGAATAGTGTGGGCAGCCTTGCCTGCGCGCTTCTGGGTTACTCAAAGTTTGTGGAACGACATTATACTCATACAGGGAAGGGTGCAGAGGGGTGCTTCGACGCCAGGTCGGCGTCTGCGTCAGCGCCAATGACAACCGTGGCGTATGGTTGAGGATCACAGGTGCTTTGGGCGTTCGATTATGTGCCCCCCTCTTGCGTCGAGAATTTTCGGGGGCTCGTTTGATCTTTGAACGTCCTCCATTCCCTCAATTTCCGTGCTGTCTTCTGCTATCGTTTTCGTTTATCATTGCGATGTGTATGTGCCTCGAAGCACGAAGAATTCTGGGTGCTGGGCTGTGGTGTCTTACACATCGGAGCGCCGCAAAGATGTGCTAGCCATTCGCGCCGATGTACGACTTCAATACTATCAGGTTACCACGCGGAATATTACTTCTGAGACCTAGCTGAGACTCATTATTTGATAAACAGCGACACCGTAACTCTCACCAATAACAGCCATTAAACAAATTTTAATGGGAACTTCCTCGAACCCGCCTCAGGATTCAGACCTGCCTTGGCCTGAATGCATTGTCTGTGTGACCAGGCGAGCCTCATCGCATCTTATTTGCATATAGTACTACAGTTCTTAATAATTGTCTTAGGAAGCACTGGACATGGTACAGAAAGAATTTTCAGACGAACTCGGGAACATTTCACGCGACCGCATTTCATTCAATATTATCTCCAGAGCACAAAGGCTCGTGCGTATCTCTGAGAGTGCATGGGGTTCTGTCATGGAGAAGGGAGGAGTGTGGCCCCATGTCTTTGTGTGTGTAAGACCGTCATCCAGGTCAAAAGATACCAAAGACGCATTCAAGTATTCGAGGAAACAGGTATGTGGTAGTAAATTTATCGTTTTTCGAGAGTCTAATAAGACCACTCAGGTGAAGTGATTAAACAAGGACTCAAGATATTCCATACACATCTCCTGTCGGAATAAACGAACAATATGAAAAAAAATGGACAACATTGATTTACCTCAGGTTCTCTCCGATCCTAAATCGGATTTTAGGGGCCGAGCTTCCATTTACACAACCTCTGCCCGCCTACGATGTCGAGATAGTACCCTTGTCATTTCGGAGAATCACAGCCGACGCCCCTCCCGACACAGGCTAAAATTTGGTGTCCGATTCACTACGACAAATGAAGGCATGCCGCCCTTTACTCGCAGTACTTTCGTCATTTGACATTCTACTCTCGACAGCTCCTCCACAGTCCATTGTCACCGCCCATAGCGCTCAACGACACTGCTTCCGCCAGTGTTGTGGAATCGTACGTCCATATACAATGTTCGATCATCGATGTTTTCCTAAGTTCCGTCTGTCCCCTTCTCCACTATAGCCATCGCACGTCAGTCACCTACACTCCGTCTACTCACTAATATTGCTTATATACATACCTTGTCCCATCCATTGCGACGTCCTAGCCAATGATAAGTCTTAATCAGCCTGGCGCAAATTGGCGCAACTCAAAACAGTTAATCAACTCTTTCATGATACATATCGGTTTCTAGCTACGGTTCACGTTCGAGTTTTCGAGGATTGAGCGATACACGCTATCGTTCATGGTCGCCACATATCAAACAAGGTGGATGAACTCGCGTTAGGCGTCGTGAAGTGCCTGTTGGGATCGATCTCCCAGGTGACCACACCATTAAACATGCGAATATACTTGTACTCAATAGCAGTGTTCGTTGGGAGCTTGACCGTAACTGCAGAGTACAAGCATCAGAAGAACATCCAAAACTTTGATTTGAGATCACACCGCTTACCGTTCCACACTGGGTATGAGGCGGCGTCGAGGAGGACCGCACTGTCTGGAGCCCAATTCCCCAACGCCCCCATGGATCCGACCAAATATATATTTTCTACAGCAGCCGTCAATAAACGCGGCTTCGGAGAAGAAAGGCACCCGTTACCTCCAAAGATAGTGATCGCCTTGACATTGAAAGTCATCAGAACAGTACCTCCGCTGCCGCCACTACTGAGATCATGGCATGTGCTCGGCGGAGTCAAGCCCTTCGCACCCCAGCTCTTGGGGACAACGCCGGCCCTTGCACTCGCCACAGTCAACAGTGCTGCGTAGCTCCACGACAGGTCGGACGCACCTGTCGGGGCACCACTGCTCTTATCATACTGCTGCGCCAAGGCACCGTTAAAAGGCGTGTACTTTGCAACGACGGCGACGAAGCTATCTGCGTAGTTCGCGACAGCGGTACACAGTGTCGTAAAAGTTGCGTTGGCGGCAGGGTAGGTACCGACGGTGACGCTTTGGGAGAGGCTGGCGAAGAAGGGCAGAGAAACGGCGCTAACACTGATGTAGCCCTGCTTCTTCCACACAATGATCGCATCGTAGAGCTGCTCCGCTACCGCAAGATTAGTAAGATACCACGGCTGGCGGGATAGACAGAGAGGTCAGGCTCGAAAGCTAGGGAGAAAGACGGGGTAAACGCACGTTTCCACCGTCATAGCCGTCTTCAGGAAACCGTCCAGTGGCCATACCTTGGTTGGCAGGAACACCAGAGTTGATGGGGTATCCCCGAAATGCGTTGACGTAGGTTAAAAGATTAGCTAACGCGCGGTCAGAGCAGGGCTGGAAGGTAACCTCGTCGCATCCTGCATCCGCGTCGAAGGTATGGATGCTGGCGAGCACAGTACTTGCATCGCTGCCAAATGTGCTGCCTCCTTTGTTCGCCTTGATGGTTCCGTTGTTCCAGAAGGTCTATGATGGATGAATGAGTCGAAGTACCATATTTACGGAGTGTCTTGTCACGTACCTGGAGAGAGCACAAAGCGCTGGCGGCTTGTGCGGTGAATTTGATTGCAATGTCCGTTTTACCGAATGCCGTGGCGAGGGCCGCGCCTTGGCGCAACGCGCGGTGCTGCACTGCAGTTGTAAAGAAGGAAGAAAAGTTGGTCATTCCCCATATATCGAGCCTAGTGCCAGGGATCGGTTGGTTGCACCCCATCGGTGATCATAAATAATTGAAACATACCCAGGCTTGTCCCAGTTGGTGGCGATGTAATCGAGATCCAGTTCAATGATAGGCCAGAGGGTGTCGGCGACGTAGGAGTTGTTGCTCTGCGCCATCAAAAAGGTCGCCCATGTCATCAAGGCATTCGCTCGCAACGCGGGACCATCTGAGCGAAAAATTCACTTGGTGAGGTGTGGACTAGCGATGCGTCGAAGATCCATACCCCGTTGCGGTGGTCTACAAGGAAATATCACTTCAGGAAATGATATACTTCTGTGATGAATGAAGGTAGCGTACCCGGAAGAAACCACATCCAGAAAATTCATAAACCACTTCGAAATACCAGACAATAGGATAGTGAAATCGTTCTCGTAGATGTAGAACATGGGCTGACCGAGGCCCTCGGCGTTCACGCCCGCCAGATTCGAGACCTGCTGGATAACCTTCTGAGCGGCAACGTAATTGACTATTTGGCTCCGCAGGGTGGCATCCTGGTTAAGGGTGAATCTCGAACACCACGATGAGCCTCGTCCTCGTTTCGACATCCAGAAATCGGGGAAACATACTGGTTAATGAGTGCTTGGAAGACGATGGCCGAGTCCCGCGTCCATGTGAAGAGATAGTTGGGATTAGAGTTGGACGGCGACGCGATGACGATGCCCGCCTTCGCACCCTGGGCCTTGGACCCGTCCGGACCGATGTTGGCAAGCAAATTGGCCTTGGCGATAGGCGACTCGAAGGCAAGGTAGGCGTTTATTGTACTCGGCTTTGCGAGAACTCCAGCAGAAAAGATTGTTGAAAGAATCAAAAAAGAGAGTGGGATGCACCAGCGCATCGTGAAGAGGAAAACAGAGAGAGGAAAATGGCGACTGTTGGCAGCGAGGAAGTCACATCAGAGACTTGAATCAAGAGACGGTCGTGACCGAATTGGATGGCTAGCTAAGGGTTGTGTTGATCAATCTGCAATTGTAAAATGGGGATACTTTCGATATCGTTATAGAGACTCGATGAGGATCCGCTGATCACTCTGTGTATGTAACTGCACGTATTATATATGTATTCCATGGTCGACATCGCTTTGCCCGTTCACTGCGCGATATCGCCTTTCACTTATACAAATGCGTCAGTTTGGAGCTATGCTTTTCCAACAGAAACGTCCCTACTGGTATGTTTCCGAGCATCTATGCGTAAACCGTCGAGGTCCATGGCCGAGGCACACCGATGATCAGACCCGGGATCCTTGATTAACTATATGCTCCGTCTGTGAACGACGGAGGATGACGGAATCACCTGTCATTGTCAATGACCGAGATATTGCCGATCACGAGGAATGTCAGAACTGAAGGTTCAAAGCGGCCACTTACTTATGAAAGGTCGAGTTCACAGCCTGGACAGCGGTTTCACGATGAGGGATGTTCCATCGATTAAAGTTCGCGTCCATTACATTGACGTTGAGACCTAGGGTCAATGATACAGCGAAAGGTCCAAACAATAGAGGGGGAAAATACATCGAGTATGGGTTTGGATGCGGTAGGAGGGTAAGTAGGCAAAGAGCCGCGAACGAAGTACGGA
The DNA here is from genome assembly GCA_018851285.1 of Lyophyllum semitale. Classification (NCBI taxonomy): domain Eukaryota; kingdom Fungi; phylum Basidiomycota; class Agaricomycetes; order Agaricales; family Lyophyllaceae; genus Lyophyllum; species Lyophyllum semitale. Next base: position 4,220 of record JABCKH010007953.1, on the reverse strand, counting down.
CCAGGCTTCACGAACAAACGCGAAGCAGCCCGGTCCCACAGCATATTCCCCATTACGCCCCCGGCCTTCAGCACACACAGACATCTGAAATACTCCGCCCTGTCGAACGCACACGGGTGAAGGGCGGAGGCGCAACGCCGGGGCCCCGAGAACGCGAGCGGGAGTGCAGCTGATTGATGTTGCGCGCACCACCATGGCCGGAGGAGGGGTCAAAGACAATATCCGCCTGCTGCAACGATAGGAAACGAGGGCTGGGGACAGAGGCAGGTCTGGGCTGTGACGATGTGCGTCCCGATCACCCGTTAGTAATGGCGGGCTCGGCCAGCGCTGGAGGAGGACTTCTTGTCAGGAAAATCACGGGATGGCCAGCGGATGTTGCCCACGTAGCAGCGGCCGATCAAGAATGTCTGTAAAGGGAATGAATGGGTAATCTCCCTTGCATAGATCGGAGCTGATACACACCCTGTAAAACACGAGGACGTATACTCTAGCCCGTAAGATGGAGAGGTCGTCTTGGACGTCTTGATGACGGGCTTCTTGCAATGCGGAGGCCAGGAGGATATTCCCTGCGCCGCTAGAGCCGGAGACTGCTGAGGGATAATTATAAGGACGATGAGACGGCCTAGGGATTCAAATCGAGAAGTGGTGTGGTTGGCCTCGACCTGGCTGGAGATCCGCCAGAAAACGCGAACGAGGCATGAACGGCGCAGCCCAGAGAGAACTAGTAGAGGCCACGTGAAATCAGTGTAGACTGGAGGTTGATCGACTAGAGCTGGCATGTCTGCCAAGCGTGGATCATCAGATCCTCGTTCAGTGACCGGAGAAGGGCAACGCACCATCGTTCTACATCTCCTCTCATGCTCTGTTAACCGCCCTCTTTGATAACCTTGTGTTTGAGACCATCCTCGTGAGCGAAGGAGGGTACAGAGTTCCAACCACGCAGCCATTATGAGAAGGCCAGCATAATAAGCAATCTAAGAATCAATGCATGGAGGGCTGGTATTCAGGGAACCCGGCCAATACCTAGGGCGAGAGGATTGAAATCGGTAAGTATGCGTGTAGACGTTGTGTGAGGAAATGTTGATCGTTGTTGGAAACAACGATCAACTCCTCACGTGGCACTTTTGTTCTTCCCGCCGCCATTGTGTCGGCCTGATAATCTTTCCACGAAATCGTATGAGTGAGGACTCGAGGACACTCTAGGTCAGTTCCTCCTAAAACTGCGAGAACGCGATTCATTTGCTGAAGTTACGATTTGGCGAATGTACGATCCTTTAGACATGCCTTTGCATCATTTCATGACCATTCTAGGACCTGGGTGCAGACGTTATGACGCTGTTCGGCTGGCCCATTACTGAGTTCACCAGTTGCGATCCCTTACAAACTCTGGAGATCTATGTTTCTTGGTTTGGCGCGAGTCCATACCGTTCTCATGTTGTTTTGGTAGCAACGTCTCGTGCATTCGATGCCCATAGATACATATTTACGATCGAAGTACGTGCCCATCTCAATCACATATCTTTGCGTTAACTCATCGCACTGGCAGCTTCACAACTGATGCCTTAGGCCGAGTAAATATCTTTCATCGATTGAACGCGAGACCCACACGCCGCTTTAGGCAAAGAGAATGATATCGTGCGGCAACATAAAGACGATAAAAACCCCACCTCAGCGCCAACGAACGAAAGTAATTGCGAAGTGAACACCCAAACGAGCGGCTGCGCGCTGTACCACCATGCACCCAGCTCTAGCAAGGGCTTTATACCAGAGGGCTTTTTTTCACAGCTTAAGTTGTACGTACGCGGTTAGACGTCACCAGCAGGCGAGACAGTACGTTCTTGTATACATCCCCTCGATGTCATAGAGCCTGACCAGAATCTCAGCGGGTGGATCCGATTTCTTGTCTTGCCCACATAAGTGCGGTGGCTATGGGGAGAGCGTCTGGTGGATTCTGCCGGAACGATGTTTGATGTCGCGACAAGATTTAAAGGCACTGATGTTACAGTGGTGGATATAGCGTTTCTCAGCAATAACATATTTACATGCACGCAGCAAAGGTATGGCCACTGCGTTTCCCGTGAGACCTATGTAATAACAAAAAGTTGTATGTAGTCCGAAGTTCCTGTCTTGCCTGGGAATCGAACCCAGTACTCAGCGCCCCCAATCGTCACCGACTCTCAAATCCATCCTTACAGAAGGCGCCACCAATTGGCTAAGAGGGTCGTTATGATATGGCCACGCGGACTGTACAAGGAAGGTGCGAAAGCCAAGGCGAAGGGAAAATTCGCTCGAGAGATAAGTAGGGAATGACATGCTCAATCAACTAATGTACTTATCCGGAATCTAGGTGAAGGAGGTACAAAAAATGCACCGTGCGCGGGCCTATTCACGAAGCGTACCGGAGTCGAACCGGCGGTCCTAGACTCGGAGTGTCCGTTCCACTATACAGAGGCCGGAGAGCCACTTTGTCACTTAAAGTTAGGTATGAGAGGATAAATTGTGGCCATGAACAGGGTAACAGAAAGAATCACAAGCGTCCGTACTCACAACTGTTTCGTACACGTACGCCATGGTACTGATTCGCGACTGAGGGAGATCGTGAGCACACCATCATTGATAATCAGAAGAAATGCATCGCAAAATTCCAAATCTCCGATCTGGAAATTACAAGCACGAAAATCGATCATCACCTTCTCGAAGTCGGTGCTCGTCTTGCATCGTCGTCCGTTTGGGTTGTATCAGGGTGAGCAGAAATGCAGATGGTCGAATTGGGGTTTGGGAAGTTCTGCTGCGGCACAGGATTGTCGTGTAACATGCAATGCTTATACATCTGAATGGGTAGGTAAACCGGCGACGGTGACGTCGAGGCCGCAGATAACATCTAGGCTTTCGGCTTGTGTACATACGATGACTGCGGGAAACAAAATGGGCAGAAAGGATTCTAACGGATCCAGAATAACATGCGCGACGAGGGAAACTTGGATACAACTTGCAGCCGGCAGCAGTGAGTAAACATGTTTGCCCGCAGCAGAGGTACCCCAACTGCTGTATTTCAACTTTCCCATGAGCCGTTAATAAAAGAAGAAGTTGCGAATGCTGCTTGCTGCCAGGAATCGAACCCAGCACCCAGCGTGCCACTATCAATATCGTCTCGGCTTTCAAATGCATGCTTCCACGGCGAGCATAACCACTTGACGAAAGAGAGTCGTTGAGATGCAGCCACCCGTGATGCATCAAGAAAGAACAGCCCAGTCGTCAAAAGGTGAAAAAGTACAGGCCCATCGCACACATGTGCAAGGCAGCATACCAGACTCGGACGGCCAATTCTGCCCAATAGCAGACAGAGAATCACTTTGCCACTTGGGGTTTGTTATGAGAGGATAAAATGTGGCTATGGACGAAGCAACTGACACAATCGAGGGTTAAAAAGGAATTGGAAGTGTCCATAGTCACAACTGTTTCGTATGCGTACGCCATTCTACTGTTTTTCGACTGAAGGAGATGGTGAGCACCATTGACGAGCCCATAGGGACAAAAGAATTGTGATTACAGACCTGCCATTCGTTTATATTTCTTCCTTGGGAATCGAACCCAAGCCTCGATGAACGCAGACGACAATTGTTCAATGATCCACCAGGCGCACCATGCGGGAAGCTGAGGGAAACAATATTGGTGTCGTCACATCAGAAAACGCATCGCAAAATTCAAATCCTCTGATCTGGAAACACGAGCACAAAAACAGATCATTGCCTTGTCGAAGTTGATGCTCCATCCCGCATCATTGACAATCTGGATTGAATCAGGATGAGTACGGATAAAAATGGTCAAATTGGTGTGAGAGGAAGATCTGTGGGCACAGGAGCGTCATGATGTACTGCGCGATACGTAGGCGTTTGGACGATCGTTGATCAGGCGGTGGTGGTAAGTTGGGGCGGCAGATATGTGGACGGTGTTCTGCAAAACATTCGAGCATAACCGTCATACAGTCTCTGAGATCCGGGCAAGCAAAAGTAGGTGTATTAACGTTACTCATAAGTGCCCTGCGCTCGAGTCGAACGAGTCTTCCTCATGAATACCTTCTGATCCGTCGGGATAGATACGAGGTGTGCTGCCGTTACACTAGCTGGGCTTTGGATTTCGAAGTTACGAGTCCTTATGTTTACATAAGACTCGTTCTTTTCTTTCCTCCACAGGGCCAAATTTTGAGCTGTCTGTCAGCT
>JABCKH010007952.1:0-19607 GCA_018851285.1 Lyophyllum semitale | reverse complement strand
GTTAAAACCCGTCACTGTCAGTCTCGGTGCTCTATCCCCACCCATGGCCAGTGAGTCTCCACGAACGATATTTTATTGACTAGAACATTTGAAGTTGACCTATCCAAAGTTGAACATGTCCCCTGCTGAGCTTACGCAACATATCTATCGCCGGCAGTTCGATAGTAAAAAATTGCTGCAGAAGCTGTGCATCTTGGCTTCCTCATTCCGTGCATAGCAACGCTTCTTACATGCCCAGAATGAAATAAAATGCTGGTGCTTGGGCGCGTTATGTCATTTCTTCCTACCAGACGGTGCACGACCTTCTCACGGGATATTCACTACCGCAGTTAACGAAATGTAGAGTTTTTGCTACTCCCTAAGGCGTTTCTTAGATTTTTCGTGGTGCTTCTTCCTTTGGAACTCAAGTCTTGAGACCGATTCTAATACGTCAATTATGGTGAGTTGCAACATCATATCCTTACCCGTGTTAACATATCAATCGCTCCACATCTCCTAGCCTCCCACTCGATTGAGCCGCTCTTCCTGCATGGTTAAGCGCTGCGATCCCGTGGTCGTACTCATGATGTTACAGGGAGATCATGATAATCTAGCAAGAATCACGGTTTGTACTCAACGATCATGTCCATCGCCGCCAATCCATACATATCCCAACGAAGTTTCGGATCGCTGTATGTGCTTTCTGTTTATACGATCTCCATCGATATGCTGATCGCAGTGATATCGTCGGTCCAGACATCACGTTCAAATCCTGCGACGGAATTCGTTTTCGAATACCCCAGATTAACCTCCGCGTAATGACAGAAGCCTTCTCTCCAGCGGAGCTTGTGTTCGAATACGATGAAATCGTTCCGCTTTCTGAACATTCCACCATTTTAGAACTCCTCTTCCAGTTCGTATACCCAGAACGACGCTTCAAACTAAACCCTATTGAATTTGACCTGCTCGACTCTCTGGCTGAAGCTGCAGAGAAATACTTTGTATATCCTGCCATGGATGTTTGCGAGAATCGTATGAGGTAAGATTCGACGCGCCCTTAGAATCCGTCTCAAGGCAATTCACGAATGCAGATCTCTTGTAGCTGGACATCCGTCTCGCGTCATGCTATATGCAGTGAAGCATGATTATTTTGATATCGCTGATTTGGCCGCGCCATATTTTCTTGGGATCTCAAGCGATGCGCTCATTAGAGAAATACCTCCAATTCTGGCACATCCATGGGTATGTTTACTTGTCGATATATGATAACCACTCATACTTCTTCTTGTTCAGCGCGAGTATCTTGACGCGTGGACTCACTTCATGCGCGACGTTTTTAACTGACACGTTCAAAACGCTCAAAATACGCCGAGGTATTGTTGTAGGCCCATTTGTCACGAAATTTTGCGCATAACGGGCGGAAAGGCTGGGATCACTGCACCTGATCTTCTGTCGATGCTCGAGTCCAGTAAATGTAGCGGAGGTCGGTGGCATTCTGCGGCGCAACGTCTGCTTCTCGATTTTCCAAACCCGAAATTCAGCAAACGGCTGCAAGGTAGGTCGATTCGGACGCTTCCAAGTCGCATTGTAGTTGATTGATGGCACTCAGGACGAAACCTTCAAGCAACCTAAGCAGGGCGTCTTCACCCAGTACCCACATAAATTCTTTTTTACAGTTTTACCAGACCCTCGATCGACATTCCTAAAGCTAGCCATGGTAGAAGCTAAAACAACCTTTTTGTATCCGTCTTTGATGGTGCATGCGCACCACTCGTCTTCTCTCGAACTCATACGGGCGATATCATGACAAAATTAACCTGTCTAAATTGGGAACTCCCAAGCTTCCCATTCAAGGACAATCGTTCTTGCATTCTGGGCTCCAGCCTGGATCAAAAACCTCGTCATCTCCTCATTCGCATTCCCAGCTAATCATACTCTAGAACTTCCTTGACGGCCTTCCACGGACGATCCAGTCGCCAATCCCACGCGAAGGCTCGAAAACCAATGTTATAGCCAGCACCAACCTCTACGTTGCTGATCGTGCGGTCACTTGTCGCAAACCAGTTCCATAAATGTTCATTCCACTGGTCTTTACTCAACCACATCGTTATCGAAAAGACTGCTGAACTTTCCGATGTTCCCGGTGATCTTCTTCACATGCTCCGACCAGCTGAAGGAATGTTTCTTCTGCACCTTCAAGCTCGAAAGCCTGTTCACAAAATCAGGGGTCGCTATCACGAGCGTCGTGCCTCCCATATCCCTCATAATCATACCGCATCCGCTCCTGTAGCATTCGTCTGCCCTACCGGTGGTTCCATGCCACGACAACGCCTCACGCTGGGCGTGGCACCATTTTTGGTAATATAAGGCCTGGGATCGTCGGTTATTCGGAAGCTCGAATATCGTTATGGCAAATCAGTTACCCACCCAGTAGAAGGCCAAATCTTTTGGCAGTTTCCTCATCATTTCTTCGAACGGATCCCGAACCGACACCCTATTCGTACCTCATGCGACGATAACACACGTCCCTTGCGATATACACTTGGTATTTCTCTGCAGCCTCAGACACGGCTTCGAGCAAATCAAACTCGATTGACTCCAAAGTGGGGAGACTGGACGGATATAGGGATGTAAAAAGGATATTCAATGTCGCAGAGTCTTCTGTAAGAGGGACGACTTCGCCAGGTGTTGAGTGGAATTCAGCAGGGGGAAATCCTGCTGCTCCGATCCCGAGAATGACCTTGTGAAGGTGGAGAAGGACATCATCGCTGGAGGCAAATGTTATGTCTGGATTTGGAGCAAAGTCTGCAAGGAGCTGAGTTCAGGACAGTCTCAATACGACCATTTTAGTACCGGGTACTCACATATGTCAGTAACCTTTGGTGTAAAGGCGTTTGATTTCGACATTTTGAGTTTCCGGCGAATGGAACGGAACATGGGACCATCTCATCCCTATACCATGAGATCTGCTTGAGACAGTCCGAGGAAAAGAAAGCTAAAAATAGAATATTCCCCGCTGTAAAGATTACGTCCATGGCAGTGTCCAATAATATGTGGATATAACGAGTTCTACCCTAACGAGGAAGGTACGTATATACTGAATAGCAAGCCAACAAGGTCAAGCCACAGAATGACTCGGAGAACTACCTCCAAGACTAGCTCTAGTGACCATGGCCACAGCCGTAGGATGGTGCTTTGAACGGGAAACGATAATTGTATCTGTGCGATGACAAAGAGTCATACGTTCCGCTCATGGGATTGATGTGGGTCTATCTACCCGAAACTGCTGAATTTGGGGATTTCTTGTATAGCCACCTCTACAGAGTGTCTCCACGACTGAATATCCTCTCGATTCGTTGTGCAGTACGGTCCCACGTCGAAAGTATTGTCCAGGCTTTGGAGAGACCGAGCCCCATTGCCCAGCTTGCGCAAGATCTTCATCGTGAAGTCGTCTGGGGATACGTCACTACAGCCGTGGCATCTTCGCCTCCTGAAGTTTCCGGCTCCGTCTACAGAAACTCGGCGGTGGTCAGAAAATGACAGCGCTTGACGGGCTATATCATCCCATCGTTCATGATATTTGACCTGTAGGAATTGATCAGACCGTCTTGAGATTGTCGCCACATGATTGATTTACCCATGTAATGGCCGCTTTAAGATTCATAAACTTGATCACGTCCCCAAGAGGGTCCCCAATCAGCAGCGGAGCAGCCATGTCCATAATCTCGTGATTTTCAATCTTCATGGCATATAGCATGACGGCCTTCGTATGTTGGATAACATTGTGTGGAAGTATTTGGCTTGGGTATGTCAACAACGGTGTACTTAAAGGATATCATCGAGAAACTCACGTCATGCGTAGCTGGCAAACACTCATTGCAGCATAAATTCCGTATTTCTCTGCAGCGGTAGAGAGCAGTCTTAGAGTAGAAAAATCTGTCGATTCCAAATCTGGGTGCGGAGCGCGGTATAAGAACTGGAAAAGGAATCGAAGTGTCGTAGAATCGTCAGAAAGTAGGATGGGATTGAGTAGGTCATGATCGAAAAGAAGCAAGTTCTCGCTGCTCGCGTTGACGTTCTGCTGATGGAGGCGAAACGCTACCCCGTCGCTGGATAAGAATATTACGTCCCCATCGTTATACAATGCTACAACTAATGTATCACTATCCAGGAGCTCTGGAAAAATTAAAACGACTCACAGATCCCTGTAGAGCTTGCTATGACTGGTTGCCCAACACAAGCAACGCCTAGATTGTTCACATCTCCAGCAAATGAGGGATCAACTTCCATACCATACGTAAGTGGAGAGGTCAGTCAAATGTGCGCAAATCGGACAAAGAGCCCCAAGAACCTTGGGTGACGATGTCTCTCCGAGACCTACGATGTCTGCGAGAGTCGGCATCTGCTTGATTTCGGCTTCTAATGATTCGCGCCACGCTTTCATGAAAGGAATGTCGCGACAGCATTGGCAAGTAGTGCCCGACGAGAAGACAGAATCTAGGTCTTGCAGTACACCTAAGCTGGTACCGAGCTTGGCGATCGCCTCGATCACGAACTCATGAGGCAGCCTGCCACATTCTCCACACATGGCTCAGGGTGCTGTGTGGATGTCTAGAATGTGAGAGATAGAGTTTTTCCAGACCTGCGTCCACCGCGCATGATATTGAACCTACGTCGTGCGTATCATATATGTTAGGAGGAGGGAAAGCAGAGCATGGATAGAGCCTACCAATGGGATTCTATAACATTCGGGTACCTTCATGAGGATATCTTCCAGGGCGTAATCCAGCAGAGGTGGAGAGGCGCGAATGATCATCTTGCGACAATTGTGTCTGAGTCCATGCATCAGTATTTCTTCGCTGTGGTGGGGGAGCGTTTTGCTGTGAGAAATATTAGGTCCGGCCATTTTTTAAGGGAAACTGAGAACGCACACCATGATTATCGTGCAGAGATTGATGGCAGAATATACTTGGTACTTTTCTGCTGCTTCCGCCACCATGGCTAGGATGCCGAAGTCAACGGCTTCGAGGTCGGGCTGAGGCTGTGGGTAGATAAATTGGAAGAGAAGCTCGAGAATCGACGACGGCTCGGTAAGGGACACAATTTCGTTGAACATGCATCCATCTGGGGGTGAGAAACCTTCGGTACACGCCACCAAGTTCATTTTGTGGATGCGGAACAGAATACCATCGGAAGATCGGAATACAATATCAGTGTTTGGCGCATTGACTACTAACGGTCAGCAAAGTGGGCGATGGTTTGAATGTCAAACGCTTACATCTCTCGGAAACAGATATTTCCTGGCGAGCGTTCGTGCTTGAGGGCATTCTTTCCGCTATTCCTGTTGAAAAGTAGAATCACGGATGAAGAGGCGCGTGCGTTCGGAGTTTCCAGAAGTGACGTCATAGGCCCGCGCTTTCCCCTGTGACCCCAAAGTCGCAACTCGATTGGCACTATAGGCCACATACATCCTTGATCATAGGACGATGTAGGGTCGCCTGTGGTACCAGTTGGACGTCGCAGCCATTCACTTTATTAGTCTCATACCCACGGATATTTTGGATATGTGGGAGAAATCATCAACAGGAACAGACGAAGCCTCATGTGGGTACCTCGTTTTCGTAGTTTCGAGAGCGAAGTATATCATAGCAAATTGGCAGCTCCAGGAATCGGGTGACACCGTCAAACGCACCATCACACTGGGTACAGTTATACTTAACTACATCTAGGCAGCGTGCAGTTTTCAAGAAAGCTCCTAGATTGCGAGTCAAAAATGCGGGGGAAGGACGATGAGAGGCGGCTTCACCCCTCATATTGTCCAGTGAGTCTATTTATTGCAGGGGAAAAATTTGGCGTAGAGCTATTCTTCACCAGATCCTCGAACTTATTACGCCTTTCCGGACGTCATCACCTCTTCAATGGTATAATAGTCGAAGAGAGAGGATGGCTGCTTGTGATTTATTGCGATGCGGCCGAAGATTGGGTGTCCGGGAGTTGAAAGGATAATCGGCGGAGAAGGACCCGTTCACTCCCGAGAAAAGGATGTCGACGTCGACGGTGAACTACGTCCTGTTAGATGGAACGTATGACCTTTTCCCTAGTATATGAAGCCTCGGCGCGCATAGGGAGTTGAGACTGAGCAGCTGGAAATTCAGTATTAAAGAAAGCGGAATATGATTATGCGGCCAAGGAACGCACACCTAGCGGTTACTTGGCGGTTGACTTTCTGGGTAGTGGCGGTTCGGGTCAGATGAAGGTAGAAACGAGAAGTGTGAACGAACGATAAAACACCATGAGTAGCAGCGGGTAGCGTCTGGTTCTGGAGACAATCTGCAGAATATGATGCGCAGGTCGGGACGCTGCTGCCAGTCGAGAACTAATTGAAGGAGCTTCACCTTCGCGAGTGCGCTATTCCAGCAGGAATAGCGGGTGGGTCGGCACAAAAGACATGAGACAATGTGGCGGGACCTGGAAGGACACGATAAGCGGCCCAAGGGTAGCGCCGACACCTATGAAGCGCAGTGAATTATTTAGGGTGAAGATGAGCAAAAGAATAAGATGTACCTGTGAGGCATTGGTTGCAATGCGAGATTTATCCAGCATGGGATAGATTCGAGGGGAATATCGAGAGTTATTCAGATCTGAAAAGTAGCGGGAGTGGCATGGCATTTAGCAGACGAGGAAGGCTGAATACGGGGGATGAGCATCGCGAAGTTCGTGAAAAAATGCAAGGTGACTTACTAGCACCTGATGAGCATGAAAACCATCGACTGATGAGAAATTTGGACGACGGTTTGAAAGAGGGCTTCGGATCCAGCCTGGGCCTTTAAAGTAATCGTTATTAATCAAATAGAAGGTCGAAGGAAAAAGGAGCATGCAGACTTTACTCTTGAGCATGAAGTGACTCAGAAAAAACACACTATTCTTCGGATTTGGATATCGTCAATGTCGAGGGCTGTAGACATTTACTATTAGGCCCAGCACTGGCGGATGGAGCATCCGCCCGAGCTGATTGGTGGATAGCGAAAGGGACGACCGGGTTAAAACGCGGGATTGTGAATCAGGGATGACATTCTGAGTGGGTAATTCAGCGATTCAGCCGGAAAGCGGTGAAGTCCATAAATCGAGGATGAAAATCCGCTGGTGTGACTTGGTGTGACATTTTGGGTGGTCAGCGTTACGGTCACTGTTTTCTATCTCTTCGCGAATCGCCAAGCATCAGGAATGCATTCGACCCGGAAGCAACATACCGCGCGCCGAGTACTTATATAGCAGATTTTTTAAAAAAGCGTAACTAGCTCAGGCAACCATGATCGCAACCGAAGGATCGTCGCTTCACAGTGAAAAGAGATTATATGAGCGGATAACAAGTCGTCCCGACTCCCGATTGACTCCCGAGTCTATCAGATATCTACTCGAAGGTGCTGAATCTGGGGATGTCTCGTATAGCCTCCTCTGCAGAGCGTCTCCATGACTTAATATCCTCTCGACTCGTTGAACAGCAGCACGATCCCATGTCGAAAGTGTCATCCAAGTTGTGCAGAGACCGTGCTCCCCGACCTAGCTTGCACAAGATAGCGATTGTCAACAGGTCTGAGGATATGCTGTTACAGCCATCACATCTCCGCCTGCTGATTCTACCAGAGATCTCGGAGACACTGCGATTAGAAGAAAATAACAGCGCCTGGCGCGCTATATCATCCCATCTCTCATAATAGTTAACCTGTTTTAATCGCTTAGAATCGTTCCAGATACCGCAACACAATGAATGGATTTACCCATCGACTAGCCGCGCCAGGACTCATAAACTTGACCATGTCCCAAAGAGAGTTTCCAATCAACAGCGGAGCAGCTATATCCATAATGTCGTGATTCTCGGTCTTCATGGCATATAGCATGACGTCCTTCGTATGTCGAATAAGGTTAGAGGGAAGAATTTGCCTTGCATATAGTCAATAACGACAACTTATAGAACATATCATCGAAAAACACACGTCATGCGTATCTTGCAAACACTCATTGCGGGATAGATTTGGTATTTGTCTGCTGCGGTCGAGAGCAGTCCTAGAGTGCAAAAAACTGTCGATTCCAAATCTGGGTGCGGAGAAAGATATAAGAACTGGAAAAGGAGCCAAAGTGTTGTGGAATCGTCAGACAGCACAATAGGATTGAGTAGGTCATGGTCAGGAGGGAGCAAGCTCTCGCTGCTCGCGCTAATATTCTGCTGATGGAGCCGAAACACTACTCCATCGCTGGATAGAAATATTACGTCGCCGTCTTTCGAAAATGCTATAACGAATGTTCACTATCCAGGACTCCCGGCGAAATAAAAACGACTCACAGATCTCCGTAGAGCTTGCTACGATTCCTGGATGGTCTACAGCTCCAGCAACTGCCGGATCAACTTCCATGCCCTACGTAAGTAAAAGCGTTAATCAAACGAGCTTGGATCGGAAGAAGAGCGAAAAGAACCTGGGGTGACGATGCCTCGCCGAGACCTACGATGTCTGCAAGAGTCGGCATCTGCTTGATTTCGGCGTCTATTGATTCGCGCCACACTTTCACGAAAGGAATGTCCCGACAGGATCGGCAAGCAATGCCCGACGAGAAGACAGAATCTAAGTCTTGGAGTATACCTAAGCTGGTACTGAGCTTGGTGATCGCTTCAATCACAGACTCGTGAGGCAACCTGCGACACTCTCCACATATGTTTCGAGGTGTTGTCTGGATGTCTGGAATATGAGAGATAGAGCTTTTCCAGACCTGGGTCCATCGTGCGTGATATCGAACCTAGTACACCACATATTAGGAGAAGCAAAAGTAGGGCACGGATAGAATAGAACCTACCCATGGGATCCTATAACGTTCGGGCACTTTGATCAGAATATCTTCCAAGGCGTGATCCAAGAGAAGCGGAGCAGCGTGAATGATGATCTTGCGACAGTTGTGTTTCAGTCCATGCATCAGTATTTCTTCGCTGTGTTGCGGGAGCGTTTTGCTACGGAAATAATTAACTTCGGTCAATTCGAAAGGTAGGTTTAGAACGTACATCATGATTATCGTGCAGAGATTGATAGCAGAATATACTTGATACTTTTCTGCTGCTTCCGCCACCATAGCTAGTACGACGAAGTCAACGGATTCGAGGTCGGGTTGAGGCTGTGGGTAGATAAATTGGAAGAGAAGTTCGAGAGTTGATGATGGCTCGGTAAGGGGCACGATTTCGTCCAACGTGCAGCGATCCGGGGGCGAGAAACCTTCGGTACACGCCACCAAATTCATTTTGTGGATACGGAACAGGATCCCATCGGAAGATCGGAATATGATATCAGCGTCTGGCGCATTGACTACCAAAGGTCAGAAAATTGGGCAATAGTTCGGATGTCGAATGCTTACATCTCTCCGAAACACACATCTCCTGGCCAGCGCTTGTGTTTGAGGGCATTGCTTCCGCCATTTCTGAGTTCGAGCAGTAGAATAAGTAGTTAGTATGGACGGTCGTTGGTGGTGGTGGTGGTGGTGATGGTGGTGATGGTTGACACTAGGAGACTGCGGCTTCTTCCCCAGTCATTCCGAAGCCACGACTTGAGAAGACACCGATTGACGCCGTAGGCCCAACACAGATGAAGCCTCGTGTTTGCCTCATGTCCTTGTTTTTGAAATTCCAGGAGAAGCAGCCGATTGGCAATTTCATTCGCTCTCGAGACAGCGAGACGCCGTCAAACGCACACGATGTGGGTATAGTTACGATGTAGGTCTAGGCAACGTGCAATTATTAACTGCAGTACAAAACAGCCTGCAGGAATACGAGTCAAAAAATTTTCAAAAAAACGAAGTGAAGGACGCCCTTACCCGTCAGGTTGTGTAGTGAGCCGGTGCATCCGGGCTTGCACGAGACTGCTTAAATAAAAATAAAAAATGAACGATGGACTAGTCATCCGCAGATCCTCGGGCCTATCACGCCTCCGGACGTCACAGCCTCTTCGGTGGTATAATAACCAAACAGAGAGCTTGGTCACGGCTTGTGAATTGTTGCGATGTAGCTTTGAATATTGGGCGTCAGGAATTGGAGGGATAAGCGGCAGAGAAGGATGGGAGACTCACCAGAAAGACGATGTTCATGGTGGACTACGGCCCGTCCTAGGATTTACCTCGAGCCTTAAGAGTACATAGAGAGTTGATATTAGCGGCTGCAAGCGCTGTGTTAGAAAAGGCGGAATACGATCATGCGGCGAAGAAACTCACTCTTGGCGGTTTAGATTTCCGAACAGTGACTGCGGGCGGATCGGGTGAGATGAAGGAAATGATCATCCGGAAGTACGAACGAACATTAAAGTTACCCGCCCACCATGGGCAGCATCAGGTAGCGCGTCGAATGTTGTTGAAACAAGTCGAAAACCGACCGAAATGAGCATTTCTTCATGAATGACACGACGCCATGGCGATATGGAGACGACCTGGCAGAACACCATAAGCAGCGTAAGTGGGGGGTAAATGGCGTAGCGCCGGTACCTATGAAGCGCCGTGAATACCTTGGGGGTGAAAAAGAGCAGAAGAACACGATATACCTGTAAGACATTCGTGGAAATGCGAGTTTTAACTTGTGTGGGAATGGCATCAGTAGACACCGAAGGCTGAATGCGGGTGTGAGCACCGTAAAAGTCGTGAGAACTGCTATGCAACTCACTGGCGTCTGATGATTATGAGAACGCAGCGGACGCCGGAGGAGAAATTCTGACGACGGTTCTGGGAAACGCCTTTAGATCCGGGGCTTTTTAATTGTCATTAAAAATTAAAAATGAAGGAAAAGGAGCATACAAACCTTACGCTCGGGTAACAAGTAACCATCGAAACAGCGACGTTCTTCGAATTTTCATATCATCAAATATCGGGGAACACTGGATGTATAATCCAAGCAGTTAGTGAACAATGCTAGATATGAGTATACGGCATTAATTCCCGTCGAGATGATAGTTGAATTGGGTGAGCTTACGGTACAGATGTACAGCGGAGGCAGCGACCGGAAAGACGGAGAATTGAATTGTTCATCAGAGATGATCGTCTGAATGTACACGTTCAGCCGAAAAATGGTACCATCCTGGCGCGTAGAACAAGCGTAGAATTCCATAAAACGCGAGATGACAGAAAGAGGTGCAATGGCGTGACATTCTCTTATTTGTCAGCGTTACGTGTCACTCTTTTCAACCACCATGTCCAAGACCATCGTGAACGACGGCGACAATAGTGAGCTTTGCTGATCGTTGACGTGATTCTAGACAGGCACCAGCAGCTTCGTATCAAGACTGTGGACTCACGACACAGCCGTTGCTTCCATCACTTCGTCCAGCTGTGGACACTTGGGGCGAATTTTCCTGGGAGCATCGAATGGGTTGATTGCTAGGTATGTCCTGACTTATGAAATTTAAATGCTTCGGTTCTGATTGATGTCTTGATTTGCGTCCTCCATGCAGAGCTTTTGTAGCGCTGCATGCGTGTGATCTAGCTACGCAGGTCGATCTTCAAATTTTATCTTCTAAGCACTGGAGGGCTTTCCTGGAACTTTCGAGTTGCTTTCGAGAGTGAGAGCCACGAAAGGTATCTATATCATACTGCTGCTCATTTTGGAGGAATATGTAACTACTGGTATGAACGATTGTCCCCCGTCGTCACTCGGTGCCAAATTCTTTTCATTATTCCATCGATTCTTTGCAAATTACTAGGACAATTTCAAGTTGAAGCATGTCCACCGTGTTATCGCCCCTCCGATTCATCATTCCAGTGCATATTAATTATGTCCATTGGCGCCAGCCCGAAGTTCCTGTCATTTTCATGGCTCTCTGCCAGGCTACGAGCATGGTCGCAACTTGCTAACGGGTCTTTCGAAGTCTCGTTGTGGGTCTTGGTGCCATCTTTCAGTAGCCTTTCCCAGAATCGGACCAGTGACTCGTGGGCAACCACCTATCGCAGAGGCTCCATTCAGCGCGACCCGCAAACTGCACGACTCTAGGCATCGGTGAATACCACTTTCCTCTCCGTGCTCCGCCCAACTTAGCTAGGATCCGCCATCATTCTTTAAGCGTTTGAACGTCTATCGAAGCACTCAAGACGTTGTATGTGATGGCTTCGGGTCAAGTCCCCGAGAATTGTTCTTTTAGACGCCTTATCGATCTCAGTCTACACGAGGTAGTCGTGAGGCACAACTTCTCCCGCCCGACACCAATCCTTACATTATTCAGCATCGAGAGCGAAACCTCTTCATATTCTACTATGTCCCTGCCGACTAGTTCCTTCGATAACAACTCAACGCGCGAGATATCCGAACAATGTGATTGCAACTTGTTTACGTTACAGACGGTTCATGGTGCTTACTTCTGGTTTTATTCAGTCCGAGCAGGGGATGCAGACGTCACGTTTATATCTTCAGACAACGTCCTCTTCTACATCCATCGGAAGAATCTAGAAACACACGCAGCAGCGTTCCCGCCAGCCGAATTTGATACACGTGGAGAGGTAGTGCCGCTCAGCGAGGATTCCGCGACGCTCGAGCTCCTCTTCCAATACATATACCCCCAACGCCATCCTGACCTCGAATCCACATCTTTCGACATCTTAGCACCGCTTGCTGAAGCAGCGGAAAAGTACGAAGTCTTTGCGGCGATGAAGATCTGTAAAATCCGTATGAAGTGAGCACACCTTTTCGAATCTTGTAAAAAATAAAGTAACACTTCTTGTGGCAGAAACCTCCTCCCGGACCATGCCGTAGAGATATTTAACTATGCATCTAAACACGATTACCCCGACATCCTGAGTGCAGCAGCATCTTTGATGCTAGATCTTCCTTGGGATGAGGCCGTAGCAAGGCTATCCTCAAATTTAGTCCTTCCTTGGGTACGTATACTTTCGATTTACGCACGAATCCAGCTGAGCATGTTTCAGGTTCACTATTGGAAATCCTGGAATCGCGTAGTGTTCACCGCAATGACCTCTATGCCCTCCAGATGTCACATGGACTCGAATGGTTCTCATATGATCTGCAACTGGTGTGGCAGCCACTGGGACAGTCACTTCCGTCAACTCTGGTTGGGGTTGGGTGAGAAGAGGTCTCGGATTGCTTTGGATGAAGTATACGCGCGCATGGTAGTCTCTTGCAAGTGCTCCAATGCACCAACGAGCAAAATGCTTCGTGCGAGTTTGGAAGAGGAGCTTGGGAAGGTTCCAAGCTTTGATACGTTCTTGTGATGTTGTACTTGCACCGCATAGTTGGTCTCTATATCTCGATAGTTTGTACCAATATCTCTGCACCCCACCGATGTGTAGCAATAACTACTTCTAAGACAAAGCATGGCCCAGAAACGCCTGCAACAACGAGATTAATTTTGGTGGCTCCTCGCAAGGTACAGAACACTCAGCGCTTCTCCCGACTTTAGTAAATTCGCAGGATACATCCTTGCATACATACTTAGGTAGATTTACCTGCAGGACCTTCGAGCGCGCAACCTTGATCTTGTGAAGGCGGCTTTGTACTATCCCCTTGTTGAGGACGACGTCCTGCCAGAAGTCGGGCTTGAGCTCATCGAGAACATCTGTTGGCGTCTATCAGTCAAAACACTTTCGAAAGAAATGACTGGAGATGTGGTACGCATAGGCCTCTTGGCGAAGGACAGCACATCGCCAAATCTGCAGCCCTACATTAGTCAAGTCAGGTACAACGAAAAGCTCCGTCTTATTTTATCACGAGAAGGACGGCAGGTGTTGATACTTGACGAAGGTATTATGCGACCTGGATAGCTGGTGGTCAGCAAAGAGGTGCTTCGATAGAGCGGCCGCTTACCAGCGTAAAGTGACAAGTGTGAATGCGGTGCAGCAGGCAGATGACGAAAATGCGACCCGGACGGAGGATCTTATAAGAGAATACGATGGGGAATCAGCGAGACACATTCTTGATTTGCGCCTGACGGGCTGCTTGAAGCGCCGGAAGTGCTAGGACGATTCAGACTCTGAGTTACAGCGTACCGCCACGAACGTGGCGCAGGCCACGAGTAGGAACAAGTCCCGATGACTCATGTTTATCTCATGTCCTCGTTTTTGGAATTCCGAGAGAAGTAGCCGATTGGCTGTCTCATTCGCTCTCGAGGCAGGGTGAAGCCGTCAAACGCAGACGTGGGTATAGTTACAACGTAGGCCTAGGCAACGTGCAATTCTCCACAGCAGTACCAAAAATCCTGCAGGAATACGAGTCAAAAAAATACAAAAGGAAGATGAAAGACGCCCTCACCCGACAGGTTGTCTAGTGAGTCTGTACGAGACTGCTAACAAAATAAAATGAGCGATGAACCACACATCCGCAGATCCTCGAGCTTATCACGCCTTTCCGAACGTCACAGCCTCTTCAGCGGTATGATGACCGAACAAAGAGCTTGATAACTGCTTGTGAATTGTTGGGATGCGACTCTGAATATTGGGCGTCGGGGAATTGAAGGGATGAGCGGCAGAGAAGAACGGGGAGACTCACCACAAAGACAATGTTCATGATGGACTACAGGCCGGTAGACGGTACGTATAACCTTTCCCAGGAGTCACATTGCGCCGCAGCGCACCAAGAGCGGATACGCCGAGTCCCAACTGCGAACGATGTATCAGAAAAGGCGGAATACGATCATGCAGCGAAGAAACTCACTCTTGGCCGTTTAGATTTCCGAACAGCGACTGAGGGCGGCTCAGGTGAGATGAAAGAAACATCCGAAATTGCGAACGAACGTTGAAGTAACCAGCCCACCATGGGCAGCAGCGAGTAGCGTGTCAAATGTTCTTGAGACAACCTGCAGGGCATTACGTGCAGGTTGGCGACGCTGCCACGAGTCGAGAACCAACCGAAATGTCACCCTCGCGAGTGGGATAATCCAGCATTAATAACGGGTGGGTCGGAACGAAAGACACGAAGCTGTGGCGATATGGCGACGAGCTGGCAGAACACCATAAGCAGCGCAAGTGGGGGTAAATAGCATAGCGCCGGTACCTATGAGGCGCCGTGAATACTGGGTGGAAAAGAGCGAACAAATCCGATGTACCCGTAAGACATTCATAGAAATGGGAGGTTTATCAAGTATGGGATAGAGTCGAGCTTGGGTATCGAGAATCCTTCAGAGCTACAAGGTAATGGAATGTCAGTAGATACGGAAGGCAAAGAGTGGGTGGTGAGCATCGTGAAGTTCGTGGGAACTACAAGGCAACTTACTAGCATCCGATGATTTTGAGAACGCAGTGGATGCTAGAAAGAAATTCGGGTAAAAGGCCTTTGGTTCCAAAGTTTTGTCATTGGTCGAGGAGAGAATTGAAGCATACATACGGACCTTACACTCGAGTCACAAGTAAGTAACCATCGAAACCGCGACGCCCTTCGAGTTTGCATATCATCAATGTCGGGAAACACTGGATGTACAGGTCCAGCAGCTAGTGAAGGTATTAATTCTCGTCGAGGTGAGAGCTGAACTCGGAGCACTTACGATATAGATGTACAGCGAAAGACGAAAAGACGCAGAATTATCTATTGGGAGTCTGCGGCAACTTGGCGGCAAGTCACCAATGGCCAATCATATATGCGTGACATGGCGTGACATTTTCTTATTTTGTCAGCGTTACAATCTCAATTTCAAATTTGACCCCGATTGTCGTCAACGACGCCGACAACCGTGCTCTCTGACGTTATTCCACATACCAAGACAGATGACTCGTCAACGACTTATAATTGGCTCTCGCTGAAGCTGCGGAGAAATAAGAGGTCTTTGCCGTTAACATTCTTACGAAGTGAGTCCGCACGCTTGTATCTTGAAGCCACGGTCCAACATTGTCGCTCCAGAAACGCACCCCCAAATTAAACATTTCCCTACGCATCTAGGCATGGTAACTCGGACACAATAGACATAGCAATACCTCCTCTCCTTGATATCCCTTTGGAGGAGATCATGACAATGTGGTTCGTCACGGTCAATTTGGTCATCATGTTCTTCGTTCCAACTGAACGTATCATCAGGTGTGTTATAGGGAACGACGGAGCCGGACGGCGTTAGAATCTATCAAACGACGGCCTAGCAGAACTCAACGGTCCTGCAAATCGTGCCGCGACCATCTTCAGGGCAGTTTCCCGCCTGCAAAGCTTTGGGTAAGCCTGGACGAGAAGAGGAGTTCCCCGATGGCTCTGGAAAACTTATTGAGGATGATGTCACAACTTTCGGACGAGCTTGTACAAGTCGGCGCTCGCAGATGTCCTGACTTACATACCTTCTCGTAGTATTACCTCGAGCCTGATGTCGTTCTTTCTATGTTCCAAGATACATTCCACACTCGAGGCTACGGTGCATAGTGTGAATCACGTCCGCTGGGTCAAATCTATGCAAGGTCGTCGCGATGGTACATATGGCATCCTATTTCATCCCCTTTCGCTTCACTGCTCTTGCATAACGCCCCTTGGTGAGTCGCAGCCGAACGATATCGTTCATTTGCTGATACGCCATAAGGCCTACTTCATTATATTGTCAGCCTAGGAAACACAAAGGCGCTTCTCTTAGACGCCTATTCAAAAGCAGTACATATGCATGCGGAAGCCATGAGGCACATCAAAGTTTCAATGTCTGTCCGGCCCTTTAATCGAGGTTTAGTTGTCTTACGCATCCACTATCGACCGCTTAACGTGCCTTCATCACGACGACTATGTCCATCTCCCCAGATTCCCTTGGTAGCGATCTCGAGGAGAAACCCAGGGCAGAACCGTTGCGGCAGGTCTCTGAGAGATGTGATTTGGTGTTCACTATTTCAGTCAACGTGCTTATGTGTATATTTAGTTCATGCGGTGGATGCTGATGTGACGTTCGTATCCTCTGACAATGTGCTCTTCTATCTCCACCGGAAGAATTTGGAAGTCACCGCGGGAGCATTTCCGCCTGCGGAATTTGAGACCCGTGGGGAGGACGTGCCCTTGACTGAGGACTCCAAAACGCTCGAGCTCTTGTTTCAATATATGTATCCGCAGCGACATCGCGACCTTAAAGACATGTCCTTTGATACCTTAGCCGCACTCGCTGAGTCCGCTGAGAAATACGAGGTCTTCTCCGCAATGGACGTATGTAAGGTTCATATGAGGTGAGGCATATGCTTGCTCCAGCTTATCTATAGGATGGTGATGAAGCTCTGTATTTCCAGGATCGTCCTTCCAGATCATCCCATTGAAGTGTTCAACTACGCATGCAAGCACGGCTATAATGATATTTCGGCCGCTGCGTCATCATTCCTGCTTGACATGCCCTTAAATGAGACTGGTGAAGGTTCTCGCCGCAGGCTTAGTCGTTCCTTGGGTATAAATATTGTTTATCAAGTCATGCATCAGCTGAGCCGGTTATCAGGTCTGTTATCGGGAGGCGTGGAGCCAGACAGCGTTCAAGGTGATAACAGCTTTTCCAGACCCGTACTACATGGAAGGCGACAGAATGCGCTGCCATGAATGCGGCATGTTTACCATACCAAAAACCTTCCAGCCTGCTCAGCTTTGGGTGAGCTTGGGTGAGAAACGGTCTCGCATGTCTCTTTTGAAGTTATACACGAGTACCACATTCCCTTGCCCCCATCTTTCCAAGGACAAAATGTGCGCGCAGTTGATGGAGGCGTTCAAAGAAGTCCCTACATTCGCTACCTTCCTGTGAATTGTATTATGCCAACTACGATGACAAAATATCTTCATATTGTGTCTTGTCTAAACCCGACCTGCTGTAGGGACGGATTGGGTTGCAATCCGAAGCCTCTATAACTTCCGTCGAACGTAGCTTCGACTAACCGAAGGCTCAGTAGAGCAAAAAAAAGGGCCATGCAGGCGCTTCGTTCTCAGGCCGTCCCCAGCGCCATGGTATGTCCACCGCACGCGTCAGTAACCCATGTGGATTCCTCCTGTCAACTCGAAGTCGTGATGCCCTAGACGGTTGATATATATTCTGAATATACATTCATCCACCACAACAGGAAGGCTCACCTTCGCGGAAGTTCGCTGCAAAGGGAACACATCGGCATCGATGACAGTGCGAGGAATACGTGATGGACCTTGGGTTCGATATCTGCAGGAAGAACGGGTACAGTGAGCGGGTGATGAGCATCGTGAAATTTGGGAGAACTGCAAGACAACTCACTGGTATATGATGGTTATGATAACACAGCGGACGCCGGAGAAGTTCGGACGACGGGTGTGAGAAAAGGCTTTGGTTCCTGGGCTTTTTTGATTGTCATTGGTCGAAGAAAAAGGAGCATGCAGACCTTACTCTCGAGTCACGAGTGACAAGTAACCGGTCACTTCCTCGCCAAGCACCAAGCATGTATATAATGAAAACTGAAATAACCCAGGCGACCATGACCCCAGCAGAGGGATCTTTTCTTTGAAGGTGAAAAGAGAAATTGTATCAGTTCGATTTGAGTGCGATTACAAGGAGTCGTACGTCTTATCATGGGGTCGATGTGGGTCTATCTACTCGAAGGTGCTGAATGTGGGGATGTCTCGTATAGCCTCCTCTACAGAGTGTCTCCACGACTTAATATCCTCTCGACTCGTTGAGCAGCAGCACGATCCCACGTCGAAAGTGTCATCCAAGTTGTGCAGAGACCGTGCCCCCCCACCCAGCTTGCACAAGATAGTTATCGTCAGCAGGGCTGAGGATATGCTGCTACAGCCATCACATTTTCGCATCGAGGCTATTGGCTTTTTGCGTGTAGAAGACTCGGAGACTCTGCGATTGGAAGAAAATAACAGCGCCTGGCGGGCCACATCATTCCATCGTTCATGATAGTTAACCTGTATTCATCGTTAGTGACTTCAGATACCACTGCACAATGAATTTACCCATCGAATGGCCGCGTCAGGACTCATGAACTTGACGATGTCCCTGAGAGGGTTTCCAATCAATAACGGAGCAGCTAGATCCATGATTTTGCGATCGTCGATCTTCATGGCGTATAACATGACGGCCGTCGTATGCTGAATCAGGTTATCTGGAAGAATTTGCCTTGCATAGAGTCAACAAAGGTTTGCGATAGATCATAGAGAAACTCACGTCATGCGTATGTTGCACACACTCATTGCGGGATAAATTCGGTATTTATCTGTAGCGGTAGAGAGCCGTTGCAGAGTAGAAAAAACTGTCGATTCCAAATCTGGGTGCGGAGAAGGATATAAGAACTGGAAAAGGAGCCGAAGTGTTGTGGAATCGTCAGACAGCACAATAGGATTGAGTAGGTCATGGTCAGGAGGGAGCAAGCTCTCGCTGCTCGCGCTAATATTCTGCTGATGGAGCCGAAACACTACTCCATCGCTGGATATAAATATTACGTCGCCGTCTTTCGAAAATGCTATAACGAATGTTCACTATCCAGGACTCCCGGCGAAATCAGGCTATACCGTCACTTTGATATATAAACTGGCTCTGATAACAAGCAAAGCGTGATGTACCACAGGTCCGGTGGCCACCGCGGTGACCTTGGTATCGTCACGTGAAATATATTCCCGCGCCCTGGGGCGCCGGCGGTGACCCTCCTGACTGGTTCGGGTGACGATAAGACCTGTGGAGCGTATACCACCCATAACCAGTATCTGCCGC